>OY755244.1:30072005-30317005 GCA_963576725.1 Azorinus chamasolen
GGTAAACATTGACCAGGCGTGTACAGTCTGTTTGCACTAAATAAACATTTGGGACTGGCTAAGTAAATAATAACACCTAGGCTGGCTAGTTGTGTTTGCATAAGACAATAGTCCTTTCAAATAAACCAATACTGGCGTGTAATCATAACTGAACCCTGAAAGGGAGCTTGAATATTAGTTATGGGGCATTTTGTCATTAGTTTGCTATCAAAATAGATTCGTTTACTGAGTAGACAGGCTATTTGTTGTCAGTGTGGACATCAGGTGACTATAATATGGAACATGTTGACTGCTCCTTAGTCCATCAGTCTGTTTTACTTTGGGTGCGATTTGAAACGCCATGTGTGATTTGAATAGGTCTTTCTTCGGGTCCAACCAATGTTGACTTTCTATTGTGTCCTAAATCAATAGTGCACAGGGTTTGTTGACTATGGTTGAATGCCGTCTGACTCTTGGTGTACTTTCCTTTATGTCCTAAATCAACAATGCGAGGTTTTGAACAATGATGTCTGGACAATGTGTACTTTCCTTTATGTCCTAAATCAACAATGTGAGGTTTTGAACAATACATTCTATGCCGTATTGGTTTCCCTTTGTCCATTGCGTAAACAGATATTTGAATAGGCTGATGCAATGATGGTGAAATACTCTAGCTAAAAATAACTATGATATCATTCTAAAAATAGATACGCGTACAGCGCCCTCTACTTGCGCATGTGCTTGAAGGAAAACAACATTGGTCATTTCAGTCATTTGAGCGTTGGACGTCGAAGAGTATACATGGGAGAACGAGGTACCTTATTTATTTAATTGTAGTCATACTACTAATAGTAGTAGTAATAGTGTTGTTGTTGTTATCATTATTATGTTTATAGTAGTATTACTAGTGTTGTTGTTGTTATCATCATCAGTAGTGGAAATAGTAGTAGTAGTAGTTATTATTATCTGGTAGGGAGGACCTGACCCTCAATGTCCGCGACTACCTACCAGAGGGTATACAAGTCAGCTCTGTATACCGTGTAGATCCTGATCCAATAGGACAGCGACTACCTACTAGATCTTATACAAAAATACCGTGTAGACCCAGATCCAACATGGCTGCTCCAACATGACCGCCTGCTATCCGCGAAAACCCGTGACAAACTACAATCTCCTTATATGCAAATGAGGTTACTATAAATAGAAACAAAATGGCCGCGATTACGCAATATTACGTCATCTTTGTTTGGATCCAAACCGACATATATACTACTAGTAAATACAATGTAACTCTGTCAAGCATTTAGACACAATTATGGCACTTTTTAATTTAGAATTTTTGGTTAAGGTTTTTTCTTAAAGTACGCCTATTTACAACCTTGAAACTTGGTCGCAAAATTGGACTTAGAATTTGAGTTTAGCAAATACGTTAACCCCAGTTTATGTTGACCAAGACCTCGACGGACGTATATTGTGCCCACTGGCACTCTTGTTACATCTGGAATGTGACAAAGTTGAATGTTGGGATATCTGTGTCCTATGGATACATTTTTAGTTTGCTTATACTTTGAATGCATACAGTGTGGCAAAATCTGGACGAATCCATATAAAGTTTGACATTTCAGAAATAATTATAGACCAGATAACAACGTACAGGAAATTATCCGAAATTGGTGTGTTGTTTGACAGAATAAGTCAATATGAGAATGGGCTTAAATTGCCGCTGAGAAAACGGAGAAAAGACTGCAACAAGTTACATAAATACGTGTATGTACCTACGTGTACTAAGATAAACCCACCACTCTATGAATATTCATGTGAGAATTAATGACATCATGAATATGAATTAGATTATTGTTTTATATGGCACATGGACACAGGAATTTTTGGCCATGGTAGAAACTGTAGAATCATATCTTGATAAGCAAACAGAGCATGCAGACAGCTCCTACATTCGGATATGGGTCTACTCTGTTTGCAAAGGCGTAGAAAGGCGTATTTATGGATTAATAAAAGGTTATTTTTTATTTGCATGTATTTCCATCTTGGCTATTTTCTGAGATGAATCAGTATGTACCGAGCGATTCCGCTTGGATTATTCACATAGTCTTAGAAATGAACATTGTCAAACTCATATGTAAGTAAATCAAACGGATGTTTCAAAATTCATCTGGTCAGCAGTGTCCCGTTTGATTACTGTATACATCACATTGTTAGTTCGATGCCGCTTCCTGTTGAATTGGTTATACAGTCAACCCCTCTACACCGGCCATTAGAATTAGTATCAGTGTCGTTCTTTCAGGCAGGTGACAGCTTAATGCAGGGTGAGTCATTCAGGAAGCTCCCAAAGGAGCTTTTTCAATTATTTTCACCCTATATTAAGAAGCCACATCGCTAAAATCGTGTACATGGATATTCATGGGGGAATATATGCAGAAGTTCAGGATAATAAAAATTCTTCAGGATTTTCTTGGGGCATTGACCCTTCCCCTCATGAATATTCATGTACACGATTTTAGCGATGTGGCTCCTTAATGTCTCTTAAATAGAATATACGATATTTCAGCTTTGCCTCAAAACGACCCAAACTTTATTTATTTTTTGTCTTTAAATGTTACAAAACGTCAATTTAGAGACATTTTAACTTATTTTAGACATACATTTGTATTTCATGAGCCGAACGCATGTGGGAGGAAGAGAGCTCTAAAATTCACATAAGCAGGCACCATGTTTGAAGAAATTTGTTGACAAATACATGATTAACAAAATATGATTTCAATCACTAACCTATTATAAACAAGATGTGTTTGTGAAACACTATGCCCCCTCGATTGATATTTGACCCTGAAGGATGACCTTGATCTTGACATGTCACCCCTCAAACTGTGCAGCTTCATGGGGTACACATGCATACCAAATATCAAGTCAGTATCTCTACTTGTTCAAAAGTTATTTCACATATTTCACATATAGATGATTGCCAGATATGGACATGTCCATATAAACAATACGTTTTTAGGCAATATTAGTTATGTTTTCCCTAATTGGAAAGGTAGTGCCATGCACTTAATGGTTTTGTATATATATAGTAATAGTTATGAGAAGGTTTTGGTATACATTTTATAATGGTAAAAAATCTTTATATGTACATTAGGCTAAAATATCTTTAATACTGACAGGTGTTAACTTTAGTTTATATACATGTTTAAGGCCTCTGATCCTCAATAAATGCTTTTCTCACAATACTGTTAGAAGCAAGATCAGTGACATCAAACTAAGTACAATTAGTTAATATTAACTAATATCTTTAGAGCCATCTGTCAGGCTTAGCAGTTTAGGGTAGGCTTATACAACCCAAACTATTTTAAAACTGATTTTGAGTGCCTCTGTCAGTTTAAGCATTCAGGACTGAACTTGTCTGGGCCCCCTACCCATTTCGAATTTAGTCGTTCTTTAAAGGAGTTGACCGAGGGTGCCAGTACTATATCATTGGGAAGTTTATTCCATAATTTTATGACCCTCTGACTGAAGGTGGTCCTTCTTAGTTCAGTGCGTGAGCGCTTTGTAAATACCCTCAAAGAGTTACCACGCGTGTTCTGCGAATAACTAGGGGGAGTTGGGAAGAGTCTCTCCTTGTCAACATTATCTATACCATGTAATATTTTATATGTCTGTATGAGGTCAGCTCTTATTCTCCTGTATTCCAGGCTTGGAATCCCTAGTTCTCTCATTATGTCTCCCCCCATATTTATATGGGGGAGACATATTGTTTTCGTGAGAGTTGTCTGTCTGTCCGTCTGTCCGTCTGTCTGTCACACTTTTTGTCCGGACGATAACTTCAATATGCCTGATGCCAGTTGATTGAAACTTCATATATGGAAAGAGCATAATGAGAGGAAGTGTCATGCACAAGGTCCATAACTCTGGCTTCACTAATATTGGAGTTATTGCCCTTTGTAAAAAAAATCACACTTTTTTGTCCGGACGATAACTCCTACATGCCTGATGCCATTGGATTGAAACTTCATATATGGAAAGAGCATAATGAGAGGAAGTGTCATGCACAAGGTACATAACTCTGGCTTCACTAATATTGGAGTTATTGCCCTTTGTAAAAAATATTATAATTTTTTGTCCGGACAATAACTTCAATATGCCTGATGCCATTGGATTGAAACTTCATATATGGAAAGATCATAACGAGAGGAAGTGTCATGCAGAAGGTACATAACTCTGGCTTCACTAATATAGGAGTTATTGCCCTTTGTAAAAAAAATCACACTTTTTTGTCCGGACGATAACTTCTATATGGCTCATGCCATTGGATTGAAACTTCATATATGGAAAGATCATAACGAGAGGAAGTGTCATGCACAAGGTCCATAACTCTGGCTATACTAATATTGGAGTTATTACCCTTTTTAAAAACAATCACATTTTTTAGCTCACCAGAGCACTTTTGTGCTCAGGGTGAGCTTTTGTGATCACTTGATGTCCGTCGTCGTGCGTCGTCCGTCGTGCGTCGTCCGTCGTCGGGCGTCAACAATTTGAACCTTTAAAAATCTTCTCCTCTGAATCTACAGGGTTCTCAGCTTTCATCTTTGGTACATAGCATCATCTTTAGGTCCTCTACAAAAGTTATATAAATTTTGCCCCTGGGGTCAAAATTGGCCCCGCCCCAGGGGTGCCTTGTTTTCTATTGAAATATATAGTAAAACTTTGAAAATCTTCTCCTCTGAATCTACAGGGTTCTCAGCTTTCATATTTGGCACAAAGCATCATGTTCAGGTCCTCTACAAAATTTATATAAATTATGCCCCTGGGGTCAAAATTGGCCCCGCCCCAGGGGTAGCCAGTTTTGAATAGAAACATATAGTGACAACTTTGAAAATCTTCTCCTCTGAATCTACACGGTTCTCAACTTTCATATTTGGCACATAGCATCATGTTCAGGTCCTCTACAAAAGTTATATAAATTATGCCCCTGGGGTCAAAATTGGCCCCGCCCCAGGGGTAGCCAGTTTTGAATAGAAACATATAGTGACAACTTTGAAAATCTTCTCCTCTGAATCTACAGGGTTCTCAGCTTTTATATTTGGCACATAGCATCATGTTCAGGTCCTCTACAAAAGTTATATAAATTATGGCCCCAGGGTCAAAATTGGCCCCGCCCCAGGGGTAGCCAGATTTCATTAGAAACATATAGTGACAACTTTGAAAATCTTCTCCTCTGAATCTACACGGTTCTCAGCTTTCATATTTGGCACATAGCATCATGTTCAGGGCCTCTACAAAAGTTATATAAAATGTGCCCCTGGGGTCAAAATTGGCCCCGCCCCAGGGGTAGCCAGTTTTGAATAGAAACACATAGTGACAACTTTGAAAAAAAATTCTTCTGAATCTACAGGGTTCTCAGCTTTCATATTTGGCACATAGCATCATGTTCAGGTCCTCTACAAAATTTGTATAAAATATGCCCCTGGGGTCAAAATTGGCCCCGCCCCAGGGGTGGTCAGTTTTCAATAGAAACATATAGTGAAACTTTGAAAATCTTCTCCTCTGAAACTGGAAGGTTCTAAGCTTTCATATTTGGCACATAGCATCATGTTCAGGTCCTGTACAAATTTTTTATAAATTATGCCCCTGGGGTCAAAATTGGCCCCGCCCCAGGGGTAGCCAGTTTTCAATAGAAATATATGGTAAAACTTTGAATATATTCTTCTCTGAAACTGAACGGTTCTTAGCTTTCATATCTGGCACATAGCATCATGTTCAGGTCCTCTACAAAAGTTATATACATTATGCCCCTGGGTTCAAAATTGACCCCGCCCCAGGGGTGCCAGTTTTCTCTAGAAACATATAGTGAAAACTTTGAACATCTTCTCTGATTGGCTGGTGAGCGATGTCAGGGCCATTCTGGCCCTCTTGTTTGTCCGGATGATTACTCCTATGTGACACATGCCATTGGAGTGAAACTTCATACATGGAACAATCATAATAAGAGAAAGTGTCATGCATAAGATCCTTAACTCCAGCTTCAATAAATTTAGAGTTATTGCCCCTTGTACATTTGTTTAATTCTTTCTTGTCCGGACGATAACTCCTACATGGCTCTTGCCATCGTATTGAAACTTCATATATGGAAAGAGCATGATGAGAGAAAGTGTCATGAACAAGGGCCATAATTCTGGCTTCAATACTTTTGGAGTTATTGCCCTTTGTTACATTTTTTGGCCGATCAATAACTCCTATTGACTGATGCTATTGGAATGACGTTTTATTTTTGGAAAGAGCATGATGAAAGTAAGTGTCATGCACAAGGGCCATAAATCTGGTATCAGTATTTTTGGAGTTATTAGCTGTTATCATTTTCTTCTTGAAAAATGTAGTGTGGAAAACGCATAATGAGGGGAAGTATCATTCGTCAAGACCATAACATTTTTAGTGATTTCCCTTTACATATTGTTTTTATTAGAGGGGAGACATCCGTTTTTTTGACAAAAACCTCTAGTTCGTTGACTGTAATTAAGACTGGACATGCCCTTAACTATCCTGGTAGCTCTACGCTGTACATTTTCGATAGCTTTCTGGTCTTTTTTGAATCTAGGCGACCAGATTGTTGATGCATATTCTAAGTGCGGTCTGATTAAAGCTTTATATAATGTTAGAAACATTTCTTTAGACATATAATTGAAGGATTTAACAATCAGACCTAACATGCGGTTAGCTTTTTTCACTTTTTCATTAGTGTGCAGGTGGAACGTCAGGGCAGGGTCAAAGGTCACTCCAAGGTCTTTTTCTTGGGTTACATATTGTATCTCTTGCTGCTTGTTATCTTGATCTGTTATGTAGTATTTATTGATAACACCCCGGTTTCCAATGTGTAAATTCTTACATTTTTTAATATTGAATAAAAGTTGCCACTTTTTTGACCATCTGCTTGCCTCGTTGATGTCATTTTGTAGCTTGACTGAATCTTCAACATTATCAATTGTTTTATATATCTTTGTATCGTCAGCAAACAAACGTACGACACATGAGATTGCCTCAGGGAGATCATTAATATAAATAAGGAATAATACTGGTCCTAGTACACTTCCCTGTGGGACTCCGCTGACTACCCTGGACCATTCGGAGTATTCTCCGTTTACTACTACGCGTTGTTTCCTTCCTTGTAGGAAGTCTTCCAGCCAGCAGTAGATTTTACCCCTAATGCCAATATCCCAAATCTTCTGTAACAATCTCATTTGAGGTACTTTATCGAAAGCAGCTTTGAAATCAAGGTATATTACGTCTACTTCTTTACCTTCATCTATTGCCGTAGACCAGTCTTCAATACACTCAATGAGTTGAGTAGTACAGGAGAAGCCTTTCCTGAATCCATATTGATATTTTGATATTATATTATTTTTTTTCCAGATAATCAACTATTTGTGCTCTTAATATTCTTTCCATTGTTCTGCAGCAAATGGGCGTAATGCTAATTGGTCTGTAATTTTCAGCTTTAGTCCTGTTACCTGCTTTATATATCGCGGTTACATTGGCTTCTTTCCATGTTTTAGGGAGTTTACCACTATCTAAAGATTTCCTGTATATTGTAGATAGTGGTTTAGTTAGTGTAGAAGAGCATTCTCTTAAAATTCTGGGATGAATATTATCCGGTCCCTGCGATTTGGATGGTTTAATTTCTGATAGGACTTGTTTTACTATGTCTTCTGTTATTTCGCAGTAGCTCAGTGTGGAGTGGATAGTGAGGGGTTCCGCTGTGGGGATTGATTCGGTATCTTCAATTGTGAAGACGCTGACAAAGTGTGCATTCAAAGTATCAGCGATTTCTTTATCTGTTGCTGTAAGCTGACCATTTGGCTTTTCAACATGACTTATTGTTACAGTTGTCTTAGTATTATTTCTTATAAATTTCCAAAATCCCTTTATATTCAATTTGGCATCTAGTGCAATCCTTTTCTCATATTGGTACCTGGATCTTCTCAACTCGTAATTGACTAAATTTCTTGATTTTTTATAGTTTTCGTAAGTTTGGAGGTTTTTACAATTCTGGTATTTGATCCATTTCTTCCTCTTATCTCTGATAGCTTGAACTGCCTGTCTATCAACAAATGGATTCCTGTGACTGGAAGAGTTTACTTTATTCTTTGGAATGTGGTTCTCTTGAATTTGGTATATGTTTTCAGCAAAAGACTTCCAGTCACTTTGGATTCCTCCTTGAAGAATATTTTCCCAAGGTACTTTGGATATATCTGTGTTCATATCAGAGTAATTCCCTTTTGAGAATATATATTTCTTGGTATGGTTCAATTTGGTCTCAATATAACAATTAAAATTGAATGTTAGTATAATGTGGTCACTTTTGTCCAGGCTTGGTAATGTTTGTAAGTTCTCAACCATGTTCTCCTCATTGGTTAACATGAGATCCAGTAACGAAGGGTTTTGGTTATTTCTTTGCCTAGTTGGTACTTTAACATGTTGGTATAGGAAGAGGTCCTTGATTCCTTCTACAAAGAGGGTACTTATGTGTCTATCGTTCATGGTAGAAGTTTCTAAGTTCCAATCAATCTCTGGAAAGTTAAAATCACCTGTTATCAGTATATGGGAATAGTTTCCTATGCAGGTACTATTCAAAAGTTCCAATAATCTTTGTACATTTTGTTCATTACTGTTAGGACTTCTATATATGTTGCCTACTAGTAAGGTATCCTTATTTTGTAGTTCTTCAAAGTCGGAGTTCATGTGGCACTCTAAAGCTCTCAAATCTTTTCGGATGTATAGAGCTGTTCCTCTGCCCTTAACTTCGTCCGCCAGGAATAGATCATAATTTTCAATATTATAAACCTCGGAAATTGGTTCATTCAATATGTTCTTCGGAAAGATCTCTGTTACTGATACTATGTGAGGACTGGAAGTCGAAATCAAGTGCTTTAGCTCTATAAGTTTTACTTTGGTAAGTACATCAGCATTTGTATATATTACTTTTAATTGGCGTTCTTGTACGATATTGCTTGAAGTATCTGAGGGTATACTAGTTCCTTTATTATTTACAGTTTCAGTTGGGTTAAAATAGTTTCCTTCATTGTGAAGGTTAAAACACTTATTATTCACACGGCTTTTTCGAAGATAAGGAGACATCAGGTTGAGGACAATTTTCCATATTCAATGCTGGCTCAGGGTTTACCAGGAGACCACCTATTATCGTCTCGTCCGTTACTGTATCGTTACCGAATACAGGGTCCAGCTCCCAACTGTGCGTTCTCCTAGTGACATTGCCTGGATGTCCTTCTTGTAAATCTTTACTCTCCATTTGGTCTTCCTGTTCCTTTGTGTCTTTTTTCTTTGTCCGCTTTTCTTTCCTTTCTTTTCTCTGTTCTATTGTCAAATCCCTTAACAGAACGACGTTTTCAGAATATCATGAAGTTTGTTTTTTATTTCTTTGGAGTTATCAAGGAGTGCTTTTCTTTGTTTTTATCTTTAAGGACAACTTTCAGTACTCTTGGCTTATTAATATCTTCATTTTTCTTGCCTAGTCTGAAGAGAGTTTCAATTTCTACATTTTCAAGTCCTTGTTTATCTGCTATTTGTCTAAATGTGTCATCATCTTCTTCCTGATTACGCTTTCCTTCCCTATGGTTGCCTTCTGGCAGATTGTATACTATTATATTGAGTTCTCTTCTCCTTCTATCCTCAATTTCTTTAGTTTTCTGATCTATTAGCTTCCCAAATTTGTCTTGTAACTTAGCAGTGAGCTTTTCCTCCATCAAATTCATTTCTGTTTTAATAGTTTCACCTGTTCTAATTTCCAGGCTGTCCATTTTCACTTCAAGTTCTGTAAGCCTTTTTTCTTGCCTTTCGTTAAGTTCTTTAAGGGTTGAGCCTATCTGTTCCAATGTAGGTATAACAGTTTTACAGCTCTTGCAGGACCAGTTATAGTCTGTTACTTCACCACTCATTAGTAGGAAGTCGAAAGCTTTCTTTGATAATCCAGTGCATCTTTGGCAAAAATTCAGTTTGCATCCATTGCAAATTGTTAATTTTTCGGAAGCAATTTCGTTTGAGCATCTGGAGCAAATTTTATCTGTATCTATTGGACTTCTCTCTAAAACTGTCCTCTTTCTTACCTTTTCTAGCCCCCCAATTTGACTTAAAATTGGACGTCTAGGTGTACTAGTATAGACGTTGGAAGCCATTTGTATTATGTTTTATTATTTATTACTATGTTTTATTTGTCTTTATTGTTGGTGCCAGTTTTACTGTTTCACCTGTGATGACGATAAGGTAGTCCCAGCAGCGTTACCATGTATTAGTTACACTTCTGCTGTAAGGATATTTTAGTGACGGTAGGGCAGTCCCCACTGCATCACCACTTAGTCTATAATATTTAATGGTCTATGAAATAAGTGCATGTACTAACACGTTTCATTTGCTGTAATATATTATTTATGTCAAGAAACAAGTTTTCCCTGTGCTGACGGTAGGGCAGTCCCTACAACATCACCATGTATTAAGTTACAGATCTTATGCAAAAATATATTTGCGACGGCAGGGCAGTCCCCACTACGTCACCGTATGCTCTGTAATATTAAATGTTCATTGGTAACAGTGCATGTATTATTGTGTTTATTTATTATTATGTATTATTAATGTCAATACTTGGTTTCTACTATGTTGGCTGTAGTATATAATTTCTATTTAGTCACCATGTAAAGTGTTATAGTTCTACTGTATAGAGTTAAGTGTATGAAAAGTTTAGCGACGGTAGGGCAGTCCCCACTACATCAACTTGTAATCTGTCTGTAATCAATGGTATTGAATATTCCTCAGTATCAGTGCTGATCAATATTTATTTCACCGAAAATCTTTAATGCCCATTTTTTTGCTATTAAGCTATCTGGATGGACGCCATCTACTAACGGCCCTGGGTTAAGAGAGTACCTTGTCCTAGGTTGACTCTTCCTACCCTTTCTCCTATCCCTTCTTGAAACAATAAAGTCCTGATAAAATTTGGGAGAAGTATAATCCAGGGTGTTATTTATCTGTCTTATCAAGCAATTTAGTTCTTTTGTCTGTTCATGGATACCAGAATCATCAATTTGGTCCCACTCTGGATGGCCACGTTGTCTGTTCCACACTTTGGTAAATATTGGGGGACATTCAAGAATGCCCAAGTTTACACTGTAGCGGGAGCCTAGAGAGATAAGTTTATGAAGGTCACCAGATATTTCGGCTGAGAGTTCTTCAAAGGAATTGTATCTTGGCTGTATAAAGCGTCCGACCTTTTTGGTCACATCACAAGTAGCATGCCAAAAGAGAAAAAGTGTGTCCGAGTAATTGCCGTTTGAAATTTGTAAGAATTTTTCAAGATCCTGTACTCCTTGACCAATCCTGCGTCCACCTGTACACTTCCAAATGATATTTACTTCAGTATTACTCAAGTTTACCTCTGGTTTGATGTAATTTCCTTTACTATCAGAGAACAGAACTATTTGTTTGTAGGGATTATTCCCCACTTCTTTCCTACTGTCGTTAACGTAATTCCTTGCTTTCTTGTTTAGGCTCTCTGCCATGCCATTATGTTATATGTAAATATGTTATACTAATGAATGGAAGACTCTTCCCTATATGAATACCGAGCTTTACATTCGGTAGACACTCAATATGTGAACAGCTCAAAGTTTAGACGGCAGGGCAGTCCCTACAACATCTTGTTGATATCCGTTTCACAGTGAAGATTGGCTAAAACAAGAAAAATAAAGAGAAAAAAAAAGGATGAACAAGAATGGAAACGGATGGCAGGGCAGTCCCTACAACATCTTGTCTGGTTTTGCTTTACTTATAAGAAAAGACAAAGAAACTTACCCCAAGCTCCGCGTAGCACTGGACCACCAATCAGAGGGCCAATTATTTATAAGATGTTATTGCATTTACATTAATGTGATTGGTATGTAGTGAATTAGTATAAGAAGAAATATATCAGTAACTCGACTCGACTCTTTACAGTTGTCACGGTATGTGTTTACAAGAACTAAACAAACGAGTCTTTACAAGAGCGTGTACAAACCCCACCGTCTCAATATTCGGTCTTTGATAAGTTATATTAGATCACTTATATTAACCACATGGAAGTACAAACTATTGATCATACTGGGAAGGTATTAACTTTCCAGGTTTACACACATGAAGCAAACACGTTTTTATTACATACCGGTAATATGTTTTAACGGGACTCTGAACTATTGTTTAAGATAATTATTGCTATCTGAACCTTAGAAATAGTTACAAATAGACTAAAGATGAAACAATGAAGGAAAAGTAGAAGAAAGAAGATGGAAGATTGAAATATTTCCAAAAATCCAATATGTCCGCCGTACTGGCACCCGAGAAATTGGAAGCCTACAATACCTTTGTATCTAAAAAATGAATTTACTCCCTAATATCCTATTATTTTGAAAAAAATATATGTGCAATAGTGATGAATGTGGTTTGAGTTTATAAAATCTGCAGATTAATCCTAAAATTAATGAATCCTATCGTGTTGGTGACATTTGACCATGAAAGATGACCTTGACATGTCACCCCTCAAACTGTGCGACTTTATTAGATACACATACATACCAGTATCAAGGCTGTATATTTACTGGTTCAAACGTTATGGCCAAGGTTAATGTTGGTGACCTTCAACCTTTGACATTGACCTTGACATGTCACCCCTCAAACTGTGCAGCCAAATGAGAAACACATGTATACCAACTATCAAATCTGTATCTCTACTGGTTCAAAAGTTATTGCCAATGTTAAAGTCGGTGACCTTTGACCCTAAAGGATGACCTTTACCTTGACATGTTGCCCTCAAAATGTGCAGCTTCATGAGATACACATGCATACCAAATATCAAGACTCTATCTCTATTGGTTCAAACGTTATGGCCAATTTGAAGTTGGTGACCTTTGACCCTGAAGGGTGACATTGACATGTCAAAATGTGCAGCTTCATGAGATACAAAAGCATTCTCTATCTCTACTGGTTCAAAAGTTATGGCCAATGGTAAAGTCGGTGAATTGACCCATATGTTTGACCTCTGACTTTTAATGATGACCTTGACCTTGACATGTCACTCAAAATGTGCGGCTTTATGAGATACACGTGCATGCCAAATATTAAGTCTCTATCTGTACTGGCTCAAAAGTTATGACCAATGTTAAAGTTGCGTTAAAGTTACAGACAAAGAAACAGACAATTTGACCTTTGACCCTGAAGGATGACCTTGACCTTGACATGTCACCACTCAAAATGTGCAGCTTCATGAGATACACAAGCATGCCAAATATCAAGTCTCTATCTGTACTGGTCCAAAAGTTATGGCCAATGTTAAAGTCGGTGATTTGACCCATATATTTGACCTCTGACCTTGAAGGATAACCTTGTGCGGCTTTATGAGATACACGTGCATGCCAAATATTAAGTCTCTATCTGTACTGGCTCAAAAGTTATGACCAATGTTAAAGTTGCGTTAAAGTTACAGACAAAGAAACAGACAATTTGACCTTTGACCCTGAAGGATGACCTTGACCTTGACATGTCACCACTCAAAATGTGCGGCTTTATGAGATACATATGCATACCAAATATCAAGTCTCTATATGTACTGGCTCAAAAGTTATGACCAACGTTAAAGTTGCTGACAAACAGACAAACGGACAAACAGACAGGGTAAAAACAATATGCCCCCAGATCAGATCTGGGGGCATAACAATCTGCCAAAGAGATGAAAAGTGGCTGCTTGTCAACGTCGTTTACGTCATAAGTCACGTGGTATGCACACACTGAGAGAGGCAGATAGTACTGACATAGAGGGTTTAAATACCCTTTAACCCTTCGCTTGCTATTCACGTCAATATACCTGCCTGTAAATAGAGAAGACCCAGATGAGACAGCTCCTGCAGGAGCTGTCTCATCAGGGTCTGCACTATTTACAAATTGATTGTGCAACCAGTGCACTCTACAGCAGTGATTGCAAAGGGAAATAATTGTAGACAGTGAAGATATATACTTAACACCTTTTCTAACTCCACACTTACATTTCGGTCAATAACTCGACAATTTTCCACATAAAATGAAGCAACAGAAGGGAAATTGTCGACTCATCATTTAATTTATTAGATATTTCGTACAACAACAATATCACTGATTGCAATGGATTGATGACGTATGTAATAATATCACCACCATTTTCTCGCTTCTCAGCCGTGCTAGATAAGCTGAGTTACTAAAAATAGCCGTACTTGAGATTTGTCAACTATACCGATGCCGAATCCGATACTTATAACGACAATTAATCACCGAAATTGAGGGACTTTCTCAAACTTTCTGCAAGCCTATTGATACTTTTGATAATTAAGGCCATATCGAAAGTAAATTCAGGTTCAGGTTCACATAAGTTATATGTTTAGCTCACCAGAGCACAAAGTGCCCAGGGTGAGCTTTTGTGATCGCTTGATGTCCATCGCCCATCGGCGTGCATCGTGTGTCGTCAATCGTCAACAATCTGAATCTTTAAAATACTCTCCTCTAAATCTACAAGGTTATCAATTCTGAAGGGTGGTGATCCCCCAAAAGCAAAAACTACAACACAAAAAGAGAAAATTGCAGACTCGGTTTTATTGAGTCTGTTCATGAGCAGTAATTGAAAGTGCAACACTGCTGACGCCTCCTAGCGCCGGCTTAAGCGGTATTCAATTTTCAGAACAAGAAGTACTGAAATTCATGATCTCGAAGGATCAGAAGGTATAACAACACTGAGAATGAAGTACGGGGCGACGTTTTATGGCCGCCACACAAACTTTCATCTTTGGCACATAACATCACCTGTAGGTCCTCTACGAAAGTTATATAAATTATGCCCCTGGGGTCAAAATTGGCCTGGTCTCAGGGCTGGCCAGTTTTCTATATCTAGACATATTGTGATAGCTTTGAAAATCTTCTCCTCTGAAACTGGAAGGTCCTCAGCCTTCATATTTGTCACATATCATCCTCTTTAAGTCATCTACAAAAGTAATATGAATTATGCCCCTGGGGTCAAATGAGACCCCACCTAGGGGTGGTCAGTTTTCTATAGAAAAAAGTGCGGTAGTCTAGTGGTACCGCGCTTGACTACCAATCCGGAAGTGCGGGGTTCAAATCCCGGTCCCTCCTGGAAATTTCAGAGACGCGTTTCAGGGTCTCCCATCCACACCTACTCTCCACCCAGGGGTTAAAATGGGTACCTGTGAGGGTCAATAGCCGGTACTGCGGCTGAATGATTGTGCCATATGTTAGTAGTGCTCAATATTGTAGGCGAATTACTCGTTAAACCACGGGACTAAATGTACAGTCGGCTGAGCGGTAATTCGGACTAAACGTAGACTATAACTAGGTTCTTTACTTTTTCTATTAATAAAAATTATAAACATATAAAATATAAAACTTTAGAATTGTCTGGTAAGCGATATCAGGGTCATCATGGCCCTCTTGTTCATATGGTGAGTATAAAAGCAAATATAGTAAGCTACTATTCTAGAAGTTTAATCATTACAACTTCAGTTACATGTTTTTACAGCTTAACCTTTTACTCCATAGCTTGTTTTCAGTATTAAAGACAGATGGTTTCTTAAAGCAGACTGAAAGGAAAGCAGAATGCTACCATTTCAGCCTGCTCTAAGCTACCATCTGCTAAGATATAGGAAATATACAAGTTGGGTGCTGTCGATATAACCTTAACATTAACAATGCATCTTCCTTAGAAAAGCGGACAGCCTTTTTCCGTCTTTGAAAAGGTGTACCTGAAACCAATACCATTTTCAGTGGCCTTACTCAGTATGGAACGGCTTTATAATACGCACGATAAATGCGTGCACGGTCGTCATTTAAAGTGTATTGATGTGTAGGCCTACATGTTTTAAGGATTTTCTTTTCAAAATATATTGTCACTTAAGTAGATATATGAACAAATGTATAATCTTCTACATTGTATAACTTAGAGAGTAAAGTTACACTAGTTAAAAGAATAATTAATACAATGTGTCATAAACCTAGGTACTACACAAAATGTTTTGAGAACATCCCAAAATATTTACCACAGTCAGCAATGGTATCGGCATTGGCATAAATGACAAATCTCAACTAGAAATCCTTATCTGGAATACCCCGTGACTAGTGTATTCATACGCGCGATTGGGTAAAACCAATACAAGGGATGGAATTCCTACATAATTATACCAACATTTCTATAGGCAACAACCTTATGAATTGAAACTAATATAAATAATTAGCACGAATATTTATGATATATTTATAATAAAATTATCTTTATCATATAAACACTTTAAAAGCCTAATTAATTAACCGAAGACGTTGTTTTGTAGTCACCCAGTCATTTATATTTTACGCCAAAACGTAACGTTTGTGGTTGTCATAACAAATGACGTCATTTTGCCACGCCTAAAGTTATGCTGCAGTCTGTTGCTATTAGATATGGAAGTCGTATTACGCAATGTAAAGTAGTACTTCACAAAATTCGTTAATTTACTTGGTTTTAGGGCGAATGTCAGCGAGAAAAATAATCAAGCATAGGTTTTGTTAAAGCCTGGGGGTTCTATAGCCTCGGTTGGTCTGTTCCTATCGGAAACTCGCTAAAGCTCGTTTCGGACTGGAACAGACCAACCTCGGGTATAGAAACCCCCGTCTTTAACAAAACCCATGCTTGATTCTATTATTCTCGCTTCTCAGCCGTGCTAGATAAGCTAAGTTACTAAAAATAGCCGTACTAGAAATCCTTATCTGGAACACCCCGTGACTAGTGTATTCATACGCGCGATTGGGTAAAATCAATACAAGGGAAGGAACTCTTACAGAATTATACCAACATTTCTATAGGCAACAACCTTATGAATTGAAATTAATATTAGTAATTAGCACGAATATGAAATTCTATTTATCATATAAGCACTTTAAAAGACTATTTAATTAACCGAAGACGTTGTTTTGTAGTCACTCAGTCATTTATATTTTACGCCAAAACGTAACGGTTGTGGTTGTCATAACAAATGACGTCATTTTGGTGTCACGCCTAAAGTTATGCTGCGGTTTGTTGCTATTAGATATGGAAGTCGTATTACGCAATGTAAAGTAGTACTTCACAAAATTCGTTAATTTACTTGGTTCTAGGGCGTATTTCAGCGAGAAAAATAATCAAGCATGGGATTTGTTAAAGCCGGGGGGTTCTATACCCTCGGTTGGTCTGTTCCTATCGGAAACTCGCTAAAGCTCGTTTCCGACTGGAACAGACCCTCCTCGGGTATAGAAACCCCCGGCTTTAACAAAACCCATGCTTGATTCTATTAATCAAATTTTGCAAAATGCTGGTTTCAATAATGGGTATGTCCGCCTGGCGCTTCACGTAGAGCCACTCACATTGAACGCATAAAAGTAAAAAGAAAATTATAAAAGTGGCAATAAATGGCTGTGGAATAGCATGCCATGTGTTAATCTGAGCAAGTCCCTGTTACCAAAGTGTCCTTGGCGGGTGGAGCAGCTGTCGGATTCTATACTCCAGCTCGCCCACAAGTGCTCGATGGGATAAAGGTCGGGGGTTTAGCACACCATGGTGTATTTCTGATGTTGTTAGCTTCAAGTAGAATTTTGAACGTAGAAAACTTTAACACTTACTTGGCGGTAGGATTGTCTGCTTTCAAGCATCACAATCACAAGACCTCTTAATAATGGTTATTCTACGAATATTTTAGCACTCAAAAATAAGTCCCTATGTTTTTCCGATGTGTCAAATGTTCTTGTCTGGCATTGTGTCGGTTTCATTGCAATTGGGTTGGTACACGTGTATAAAATCGCAAAAAAAACACGAAATGCACGTGCATCTCGAATTCAATACGTCTTGTCGGAATCGAGTGATTCTTTGTCAACATATGTATAGGTGAGTGGGTGCATTTGTAGCAGACGGAATTTCATTTATATGTCTTGTGATAGTAAAAAGTTATTTAAAAAATGTGGACTTAGAAAAGTTGCTAAGTGTATGTAATTATACCACAGGGCATGGGTAAAGAAGAAGAAATGCATCTTAAAATTCAGCAAGAGAATGGTTAAGAGACATTCCGTAACCAAAATAGACAGTATTTTCAGTCCTGTTCAACCATAAACTAGAGGTTTTTGTCACAAAAACGGATGTCTCCCCTCTAAATAAAACAATATATGTAAAGGGAACTCACTAAAAATGTTATGGACTTGATGATTGATACTTCCCCTCATTATGCGCTTTCCACACCACATTTTTAAGAAGAAAATGATAACAGCTAATAACTCCAAAAATATTGACACCAGAGTCATTGCCCTTGTGCATGACACTTACTTTCATCATGCTCTTTCCACAAATGAAATGTAATTCCAATAGCATTAGTCGAACAGGAGTTATTGATCGGACAAAAAATGTAACAAAGGGCAATAACTCCAAAAGTATTGAAGCCAGAGTTATGGCGCTTGTTCATGACACCTCTCATCATTTTCTTTCCATGTATAAAGTTTCAATACAATGACAAGAGCCATGTAGGAGTTATCATCCGGACAAGAAAGCATTAAACAAATGTACTAGGGGCAATAACTCTCAATTTATTGAAGCCAGAGTTAAGGACCTTATGCATGACACTTTCTCTTATCATGATCTTTCCATGTATGAAGTTTCACTCCAATGGCATGTGCCATATAGGAGTTACCATCCTGACAAAAAATTTGTGATTTTTTACAAAGGGCAATAACTCCAATATTAGTGAAACAAGAGTTATGGACCTTAAGCATGACACTTTCTCTTGTCATGATCTCTCCTTGTATGAAGTTTCCGGACAAAAAAATTTGAAAAAAATTACAAGGGCAATAACTCCATTATTAGTGAAGCCAGAGTTATGGACCTTGTGTATGACACTTCCTCTTGTCATGATCTTTCCATATATGAAGTTTGAATTCAATGGCATGAGCCATATAGGAGTTATCGTCCGGACAAAAAAAATGAAAACAATTCAAGGGCAATAACTCCATTATTAGTGAAGCCAGAGTTATGGACCTTGTTTAATGACTCTTCCTCTCCTTATGATCTTTCCATATATGAAGTTTCAATCCAATGGCATGAGCCATATAGGAGTTATCGTCCGGACGAAAAAGTGTGTTTTTACAAGGGGCAATAACTCCTATATTAGTGAAGGCAGAGTTATGGACCTTGTGCATGACACTTCCTCTCATTATGCTCTTTCCATATATGAAGTTTCAATCAACTGGCATCAGGCATATTGAAGTTATCGTCCGGACAAAAAATGTGACGGACGGACGGACGGACAGACAGACAGACAACTCTCACGAAAACAATATGTCTTCCCAATATAAATATGGGGGAGACATAATAATACAGTGAAACCTGTCTTATTAGCGACTACCATAAATAGGTTTAATAGGCCTAATGCGTTTGTAAGGTACTAAGGTTGGGACTTAATGAGGGCTGATTTCATAGTTCTTTATTACTTTTGCTCTGTATTAAGCAGCCACTTGGTGTTTGGTATTTCAGTATCCAGCTAATATAAGATCCTATGCATACATGTTCTAATGTACGCAGAAGTACCTATAGGGATATTTCAAATTGAAGCAGTAGAGTGTTTTATGTAATTACAGTAAAATTCATCTAGAAACCGGATGTTCATATAACATGTATTAATGTCAGTCAGTAAAATCGGTGATCGAAATTAACTCATTCCCTGATATTGACGACTCTGTAAAAGTCACTTTGTGAAACCATTGTGATAAATAGAGCATTTGCTCCTACTGGAGCAAATACTCTATTTATCACAATGGTTTCCAACTACAAAATTCTAAAAAAATCATTTTCTCTAGTTTATGCCCCTTTTCGGTATATTTATTCAAAGGTTGTATCTAAAAATAGCCTATGAGGCAATGGAATAAAGCAGAAGTTTCCGAAAGTACTGTACTGGTATATATTTATCAGATATCATTGTTGATGTGTTTGTAGGGACCGTCTGATGCGTAGTTTTTGCATAGTTAACACAGATCAGACGACTCCTGCAAAAGCTGTCTGATGAGCGTCTGTTCTGTTTGCTTACAGGATTATATAGATCAGATTATAGACAGACAGACAGATAATTTATTTAAGTTTCACTAATGTACATTGCAAATAAAATATACATAAAAGCATATGATTATTTCACAAAGGTACAAAACTACTCACAAATGAGTTATGAGAGACTATAAAAGTACTATACAATGAAAGCTATATCAGATAAGCTACACATAGGAAGACATGTACACTTTTATACATTAAGAACGTGGTATCACAGTAAAAACAGCTGCTTTAAAACAACTAAAAACGCTGTTTAATCTCAATTCTGTTAAAGCATCACTTAACTATAAAGGAGGTTTCTCCTGGTTAAAAGTATTTCCGAGCCTCGGACACGTGTCTTCGGTCATGCGAACAAACTGTCCTGATAACGGTTGTAAGAAGACACTTTGGTAGTAAGACTCGTACTGTATCTATTACTTGTAGGACATGCAAGCAATACATGCATCCCATCTTCAACATGTGACCTGCATGTACATGTATACAGTTTCTGAAATGAGAAACAAAAACTTTTTTCATTGACCGATATACAAATGAAAGTAATTAATATTAATATTCACGCAACACACGAATTATTGTCTGAACATTCACTAAATGGTTTGTTGAGGTCCTTGTCAATGAATTTAACCCTTTCTCTGTTCAATATTCATATAAGAAATAATGGCATCATACATATTAGCTGACTGTTTAAAATATAAACTTTTCAATGATTTTTTGGCTTTGAGACAAACTGTATAATCAGATCTATATCATGCCAAAAGCAAACAGAGTAGAATCTGATCAGACGGTCAGTATAGGAGCCGTCTGATCTGTGTCTACTCTGTTTGCAAATGCATGGCGTTTATGTGGGGGAAAGGATTAATCCCGTGCTCTTATACAATGCACGGAGTATGTAAAGACAGAGAGCAAATTACTGCATGTTCTGAGCAGTGATAAACAGTGCCGACCCGGGACGCAGTGGTCGTGGTCTTCACTGTTTGCAATGCGGTGTCATCCTTTCCCCTACTGATAGACTAACTTGTTTGTCGAACCCCCTCCCCACCCTTCGCTTTCCCCTGTTCTTTTTGTTCCTTCTCAGATTCAGAAATTAAAACAATGTACATGTATTACTGATTATTCAAAACAGATGAATGCTTAATATTGAAAATAAGTCATACGCGTTTGCCTTGCAATAAGCAACCACCTGATTTTGCAGTCTCTTTTATTAATGAATTATAAATGCGAGATTAGTATACGGTATTAGTTAGTATACATGCACGGATGTGTGTCGGTCGTCAAGGAGGGGAAATCAATAAGCTTTCAGCAGTCATGCACATCCTTCACGTCAGATATACATACATACTTAATTTACATGAAGTCAAATATATTTAAACATTTCACTCTTATAGACGACTTCTGGTACGTGTGCAGAGATAGTATAGACCCAGATTGAAGAGAGAGAGAGAGAGAGTATAGACCCAGATTAGAGGGCTCACATTTGCAGAGAGAGAGAGAGTATAGACCCAGATCAGAGGGCTCACATTTGCAGAGAGAGAGAGAGAGTATAGACCCAGATCAGAGGGCTCACATTTGCACAGAGAGAGAGAGAGTATAGACCCAGATCAGAGGGCTCACATTTGCAGAGAGAGTATAGACCCAGATTAGAGGGCTCCTGTAGGATCTGTTCAGAGCTTGCTCGGGTTGTTTATAAAACTACAATATATAAACATCTGATTGTTTCTGCCGTGGCCAAAATTGCAAAATTGAATGTGTTCACTGTTCAAATGCCATTATAAGAAATAACCTAATTAATATTCTTCAACACGTGTGTCAACCAGATTGGACCCTGGCCCAGAAGTTATACAACATTTTGCTTGAGTCTGAGATCAGTCTCAATTAATTAAGTAACTGATTTGTCAGATACTTGAGAATGATGCCAGACTCAAGACTCCGAGTTTTATAACATTGGACCCTGGTGAGACACTGACTTACTCGGCGTCTCAGCTGGGTCCAGCCTGTTTGCAAATGCGAGTTCCGATGATGGCAGGATTAAGAGTCTAGACGTTTAGAAGATGCACTCGCCGTGTCTCAACACATCTGAATCCGCCTATGAAAATAGCCAACTAATTCACCAGTGTTGTATAGATTTTATGGTCCATTCATACCATGGATGAAGGGATACATATATGTTTTACACGCGGACTCGGCAATTGGTTTGGTTCGTAACTACTCGGCCATTTCCGCAACGCTAGAAATTGCCTATAATTTCCGAGTATAGTGTGACTCACAAACCATATATTCTCAATATATGCACTTTCTATGTTTACGAACAGAGTGTAATGTGAGAAAAAAGTTTATATCTAGTCTTCTAGATCTATAATGTATATAATGGTTTCTTTTATCCTCATAAATTCTAACTACAAAACTTAAGTTACGGTCTGCTGCAAGTCACTGCATAGATGTGACATCCACATCCAGTGATAGTCCACATATGTGTACTCGGAATAGTGATATCGAGCTACTTTCGGTTAGACGATATCTCAGATGTCTCAGATTTCGCCGCTTGTAGCGTGCAAATAGCTCATGATTCAGGGTGTTAAATATATAACGCTTAACAATAGGATGTGATGCGATAATGTACAAAATGGGCGTTGTCACCTGGAAATGGACAGATGTAAGAAAATGCAGGTAAGTAAATGTAGACATATTAGCTGAATGTTTATATGTCATCTGAACACATGACAATGGAAGACATGTGGAATCAGATCTAGATTCTATAGATCAATAATTTCATAGGCAAACAGGTTAGACTCAGATTAGACGGCTCCTGGGTCCGTCTGGTCTGGATCTATACTGTTTGAAAGGGCGGGAAAAGAATTTTTAATAAAGTAAAGGGCTAGACGGAGTTACACGTATGTAACCATGTAGACGAGTCAACATGTGTACTCGAAATGAAATTAGATGTCTGGCTACTTTCGATTTTGACGATATCACCACAGACGGCAACCATCACACATATAGTACATATATCTTCACTGTGTACAAGTATATCGCTGTGCAATCACTGCTGTGGAGCGCATTGGTTGCACAATCAACTTGTAAATAGTGCAGACCCTGATGAGACAGCTCCTGCAGAAGCTGTCTCATCTGGGTCTTCACTATTTACAGGTAGGTATATTGATGTGAATAGCAAGCGAAGGGTTAAGCTGCAGTCGATCTATCGATTGTTTTCCAGATTTTTTATTTTCGATTATAAACTGTGGTTTAGAAGTTCGTTTGGACTTTGATTATGTTACAGTTAGTTAACCCTTTACATCATGAATTATTATGTAAGATAGCATATAATGGCACCATGGACATCGATTAACCCATTACCTCATAAACTATTTTTAGATCCAACCACTTTGAATAAATCTATCGAAAAGGAGCATTTACTAGAGAAAAGTAAAATTTTGAATTTTGTAACTTTGAAACCATTGTGATAAATAGAGCATTTGCTCCTATATAGGAGCAAATGCTGTATTTATCACAATGGTTTCAACAGGTGATTTTTGCAGAGTCGTCAAAAGGCATCAATATAAGGGAATGAGTTAACAGAATTTAAGTGTCATTTGAATACAGGAATTATTATTTTCCATGGAAAAAAATAGAATCATATCAAGATCTATAGATCTATTACTTAGTAAGCAAAAAAGAACAAACCCTAATAAGACAGCTCCTATAGAAATTGTCTGAGCTGGGTCTGCTCTGTTTAACCCTTTCCCTCATATAAACGTGTTTTCACGCATTTGCAAACAGAGAAGACCCAGATCAGACGGCTCCTAGAGGAGCCGTCTGATCAGGGTCTACTCTGTTTGCTATTGAAATTTGATAGATCTGTTTCTTTGCTTTCTGAAATGGCTACAATGTTCCACCTTCCATATTTCATTATAACTACTTTGTCCATGAATATTCAGTAGGTATTGAAATTTTGAGTAAACATAGAATGCGGAAGGGTTAAGGCATACATATGCAACTTGTGCTTAACATTAATTTGAAAGGTGAAAACATATATTGTCAAAATGGAACTAAAACCCATTAAGGCTAAAGGGGTTTGACTTTGATAAACCTTCTATTGGAGCAAAATTAATGCTCTAATTATCACAATGGTTTCAAAACTGCACAATCCTAAATTTTCCCGGGGGAGCATGCCCTTGGACCCATATAGCCAAGGTGTGTATATTGGAGTTACTCAATGTCTCATCTAGATCCAAACTGTTTGCGAGGGTTATCACAGCAGGCTAAGGTTAATCCATAGCAGGAAGTGATGCTTTATTTAACCCTTTCCCTGATCAATATTCATGTAAGAAATAATGGCATCATGAATATGTATAAGCTGAATTTTTATAATCTTACATTTTCAAGGGAATTTTTTGCTTTCTTCAGTTTCTTCCATGGCTAAAAATTCCTGTGTCCACTGTGCGATTGTAACAAATTAATCTAATTAATATTCATGATGTCATTATTTATTACATGAATATTCATGGAGGAAAGGGTTAAAGAAAATTGCTTACTGTTTCTCGTCATAATCTAGGATATACAAAACTATAATATGTCAATTTCAAAAGTGCATCGATTAAAGGAAATCTGTCTGTTTATAACAAACAGATAGATAGCAATGTCAGTTTTTTATGGTCAATTAACATGTGGGAGAGAAATAAATACCTATTAACTCAATAATGTTTAAAAAAAAAGATGTTTGCTTGACCCTTTCTTTTATATAAAGGCATTTTCACACTTTTGCAAACAGAGTAGACCCAGATCAGTTGGCTCTTATAGGATCGAGCCATCTGAGCAGGGTCTGCTCTGTTTGCTAATGAAATTTGATAGATTTGTTGTTGTTTTTTCTAAAATGGCTACAATGTTCAACTTTCCATATTTCATTATATAACCTCTTTGTCTATGAATATTCAGTGGTTAATGAAATTTGGAATAAATATAGAACAGGGAGATGGTTTAATTCTCACAGATAACTATTCTGCCTTTGCATTTCAAAATGCAATCAGAATGGCAAATAGTGCTTGTTCAGATTCTGATAATGAGCAGAATAGTTATCATCCCATCCAAACCAAAGGTGTTCGAAGCGAAGAGTAGAGATCTACATCGCTACATGTAGTCATGAGACTGTTGATTTTCTACACTTCGAACACCTGTTATCTAAACTTCTGTAAGTTATAACAAATTAGGGAAAAAAGATCATGTAGTTAACTACAGCCCTTTGCTTCTAACCCTTTTTTTTTCAAATAAACACCTTGTCCCACCTTTCTAAACAGGGTAGACCCAGATCAGACAGCTCATGTAGGAACCATTTGATCAGGGTCTGCTCTGTTTGCTTATGAAATTGTAATAGATCTGACCCAACAGTTTCTACCAATATCAGAACTTCATCTGTACATACATGTATACATGCCATTGACCATTTCCCTGTTTCCCTGTTCAGTATTCATAATGATGACATCATGAATATTTATTAGCTGAAGTTTATATTGTTAATTTTCAAGTAAATTTTTTACTTTGGCAAAAACTGTTAAATCATATCTATATCTTGTCCACAGCAGACAGAAGACGCTGATCACACAGCTCCTATAGGAGCAGGAGCTGTGTGATCACGGTCTTTTCTGTTTGCAAATGTGTGAAAATTCATTTATATGAAGGAAATGTTTAAAAGAATTCAGCTTATTAAGAATTGACAGCTAATAAATATACATGAATAGGCAACAGGGAAAGACTCAAAGTGATAGTCTCTACAAACAACACATCGCTTTAACAAAGAAGCATGCTTATGCATTTACAAACAGAGTAGACCCAGAACAGTCTGCTCTAATTGCTTACAGAATAATATAGATAATCCTACAGTTTCTGCCATAGCTGAAACTTACCTTGTGCCTGTTACAGATCAATATTATCAGCTGTTAATATTGATATTCTCTCCTATATGACATATTAGTCACAAGTAATGGCATGCATGTGCATTACCAAATTAGCATTATGACCCTATATAGTTGAACAGCCAGTCTTCCCTGTTCCACTGGTAATTAACCCTATATCCCTCATATTGATGCCTTTTTACACATTTGCAAATAGAGTAGACCCAGATCAGGCGGATCCTATACATGTAGTTTTGAAACCATTGTGATAAATAGAGCATTTGTTCCTAAGGAGAAAATTAATGCTCTGTATATCACAATGGTTTCAAAAAGTGACTTTTACAGAGGTGTTAAGAAAGGCGTATTTAGGGAGGAAAGGGTTAAATCTTCAATATATGATATACTGTTTACAGCGTTGAGTGTCCGCCTCCCATTCAGGAGGCTACATGTATACATCATGTAATACCTGGGTTAATTAACCCTTCGCTTGCTATTCGCGTCAATATACCTACCTGTAAATAGTGAAGACCCAGATGAGGCAGCTCCTGTAGGAGCTGTCTCATCAGGGTCTGCACTATTTACAAGTTGATTGTACAACCAGTGCACTCCACAGCAGTGATTGCACAGCGAAATACTTGTACACAATGAAGATATATGTAATTATACAACAGGGCATGGGTAAAGAAGGAGAAATGCATTTTAAAATTCAGCAAGCGAAGGGTTAATACAGGTATGTTGCCCTGAAATTAAATTGCTATATACAGTAGACAGCAGACAGTTTGTTTTTGTCAGTTGGATATGATTAACCCATTCCCTCATATTGACACCTTTTGACGCCTCTGCAACAGTCACCCGTTGAATCCATTGTGATAAATAGAGCATTTGCTCATATAGGAGCAAAATTTAATGCTCTATTTATCACAATGGTTTCAAACTATAAAATTCTAAAATTTCCTTTTCTCTAATTAATGCTGCTTTTTGGTAGTTTTGTTCAAAGTGGTTGTATATAGCTATGAATAAAAATAGCCTATGAGGTAATGGGTTATCCCTTTGAATACAGGGAATGAGTGTACTGGCATTTGCAAACAGTGTAAACCCAGACCAAGGGGGTGACCTATACCCTTTCATACTGAATGGAATCTGTTGTTAACACTTTCCTTCATAGTTAAACATTTTTTCAAGCATTTGGAAATTTGCCAAAAAAAGAGTAGACCCTGATCAGACAGCTCCTATAGGATCAGGGTCTGCTCTGTTTGCTAAATGAATTTTGAAAGATCTGTTTCTTTTAACTTTCTAAAACAGCTTTAATTTCCACCTTCCATATTTCATTATAACTAATTTGTCTATGAATATTCAGTAGGTATTGAAATTTGGAATATATCTAGAACAGCAAAAGGGTTAACCACTGATTGGCCATTCCACTTTGAATATTCATCATTTAAAAGGGTTGATAGTGTTTGTCAAAGTAATGTCAGTACTTGTATTGGAAAAGTTAGTCTTGCGCTCGTAGCGTTTCAATACTCTTTCATATATGTACATTGTGTTTGATAGTCCATATAAACGGATTAGTTTGTTGGAGGTGATCTGTTGGAATGAGTTTAACCCTTTCCTTCATAGGCTATTTTTAGATCCAACCTCTTTGAATAAATCTACCGAAAAGGAGCATTTACTGGAGAAAAGGAATATTTTAGAATTCTGTAGTTTTGAAAACCATAGTGATAAATAGAGCATTTATTCCTACGGAGCAACTGCTCTGTTTATCACAATGGTTTAAATAAGGGATTTTTACAGAGGCGTAGAAAGGCGTATTTGTGGAGTAAAGGGTTAAGGACATTCAAGTTTTATCAAACAGTGTAAATCTAGTTTGCTTTTCAAGCTCAAATATACAAGAATATAGTGAACATATTTAACCCTTAACTCCATATATGCACCTTTTAACAATTTTACAAATTTATTTATTGAGTAGACCCAGATCAGATGGCTCCTCACAGAAGAAGCCATCTGATTAGTGTCTGCTCTGTTTGTTTATGGAATAATATAGATCTGATTATACAGCTTCTCCCAAATAGTCTTTTGTTCATATACCATTATAGAAATTAACCCTTACAGTGCGGGACACGAATCACTAATGTATTTTGCAAACAGTGTAGACCCAGATGAGAGGGCTTCTAGAGAAGCCCTCTCATCAGGGTCTACACTGTTTGTCATGTTACAGAATTCTTTAAAAAAAAACACTAAATATTCACCATAAGCTTGACCTGTTTGAAGTTTGGAATAGTCCATTTGAAAACTCAGCGTTGTAAGAGTTAAGCAAATTCATATTCATACATGTATACTTTATATTTAACATATATTTGAAATGAATATTCATGGAGTTAAGGGTTAGTTCAAGATTTGCACATCTATGTTTTATGCCAACCAATTATGAACTTTTGAGCATTTCACAAAAAGAATAATCCTTCTTTGTTCTATATCAATTTAACTTGGCTTGGAATGGCAAGATATGGGGGAATCATTGCCCATTACCTCAAATCTTGCTGCTCAAAGATGATTTCAGCAGATCTGATCTCATTCAAATTGATGTCTGTCAAATGGTTGAGTACAGTGCCTTTGATGATGAGGCCCAAGTGTTAGTGTAATGTTTAACTCTTTCCACCATAAATACGCCTTCCTTTGCCTCTGTAATAACCACTTCTTGAAACCATTGCTCTATTTATCACAATGGTTTCAAATTGCAAAATTCTAAAATTTGACTTTTCTCCAGTAAATGCTCCTTTTCGGTAGATTTATTCAAAGTGGATGTATCTAAAAATAGCCTATGGAGGAAGAGTGAAATGGTCCAATTTAGAAACTAATCTAGAAAAAGTACTGACTTTTTACTCCATAAATACACCTTTCTACGCCTTTGCAAACAGTAGACCCAGATCAGATGGTTCCTGTAGGAGTGGTCTGATCAGGGTCTGCTCTGTTCGCTGATGATATAATATACTGTAGATTTAATTCTATAGTTTCTGCCATCATATCTGGACCTCTGAGTACTTCATTAAAATTTCAGCATTTGCTAACAGAGGTGTCCCAGATCAGACGGCTCCTATTATAAGGTAGATCATCATCTGCTCTGTTTGCGTATGACATGATATACATCTTGATTCTTCAGTTTCTCTTAGGGCTAATAACTCCAGTGCTCATATGCCATTATAGTATTTCATATAATTAATATTCATAATTGATAGACCTGTTTCTTTACCTTCTAAAATAACTACAATATTCCACCTTCCATATTTCGTTATTACTATTTTGTCCATGAATTTTCAGTAGATATAGAAATTTGAAATGAACATAGAACAGGGAAAGGGTTAATTAATAATACAATCGACAAGAATATGGGCAGACATAAACTTTCACAGCATATATTGCAGATTGTTTTGTATTTGGTAGTAAAAACCTTTGTGGATAAAAATATCATGTATCAGAGCAGTAGATGACGGTACATATTTAAATACTAACATCATCATTTCTCCAGTGGAGGGGCCTCTATGGCCGAGGGGTTATGGTCTACAGTCACTTAGCCCTTCTTCGACAGTCACTTAGCCCTTCACCGTTGTTGTTCCCGGTATGGGCATTTGGATTTTTCGTGTGAGGAAGCCTTCCAGCTGGCATGTGATAGGTCAGTGGTTCTACTTAGATGTTCTTCTGTGCATGAAGCAGTGCAATTTGTTCCGTGTACAGAGGAACCTCTGGGGTCTTCCTCCACCTGTAATTAGCTGGACATTGTAATTTGACTGAAATATTGTTAAAAAAAAAAAAAAACACTGACCCCTATGCTGTGACCATTCTATGAATCATCTTAAAGAAACCATGCTAAGGAGTATACAACAAATAAAGAGGTATTGTTGAAAATGTTCTAATTAACCATATCCTTCATATAAATGTGTTTTCACGCATTTGCAAACAGAGTAGTCTGCTCTGTTTGCCAAAGGAATTTGGTAGATCTCTGTTTCTTTACTTTCTAAAATGTCTTAAATGTGCCAACTTCCATACACTTGTATTTCATTGTAACAATTTTGTGCATGAATATTCAGTAGGTATTGATATTTGAAATAAATATAGAACAGGGAAAGGGTTAACCAATCTGATCTGAACATTTAACCCTTCTCTTGCTGAATTTTAAAATACATTTCCTCCTTCTTTACCCATGCCCTGTTGTATAATTACATATATATTCACTGTGTACAAGTATTTCGCTGTGAAATCACTGCTGTGGAGTGCACTGGTTGCACAATCAACCTGTAAATAGTGCAGACCCTGATGAGACAGCTCCTGCAGGAGCTGTCTCATCTGGGTCTTCACTATTTACAGGTAGGTATATTGATGTGAATAGCAAGCGAAGGGTTAAGTATGTAATCTCTGATGATCTTTGTAAATTTCTAGTTTCAGGAAGTGCCTGTGTAAATTACTGATGTCCGTCCTGGATCATGTCAGCTGGATGGCACAGAAAAAATACATTTTCTTCATTGTGCCATTTACACTGTTAGTGGTCATGTATATACTCATCTCCAACCTCAACATGCCTCCAACCTTTGCCAGTCGTTATAGTAGTCGGTGGCAACCATATAAATATGAGCCAGGCAAAGATCAGGTAAGTTTATTTTTGTATTCTTTGAGTAAGCAATACAGGAGCTGTCTGATATAGGTCTACTCTGTTTGCAAAGGCATAAAAAAGTGTTAACTTGAAGATAATTGTTTAATCTGTTGAAGACACTGTTTGACTAACTGTTAAAATATGATTAGCTCGCACTGTAGTCTATATGGGAAATGAAGACTACCAACTATATCTGAATTTTGGTAAGGTCCATTTGCTCCTTTATAATACAGGTGCATTTTACCAACTTGCTTAACCCTTTAACTGTTCTACATTTATTTCAAATTTCAGTACCTACTGAATATTCATGGAAAATATAGATACAACGAAATATGGGAGGTGGAACATTGTAGCCATTTTAGAAAGTAATTAAACAGATCTGTCAAATTCCATTAGCAAACAGAGCAGACCCTGATCAGACGGCTCCTGTAGGAGCAATCTGGTCAGGGCCTACTCCGTTTGCTTATAGCATGATATAGATCTGATTCTACAGTTTCTGTCTGAGCCAAAATTATTGTGTTCATATGCCGTTTTGAAAAAAAAAATCTGATTAATATTCATGATGCCCATTATTTCTTACATGAGTATTGAATAGGTGAAGGGTTAATTTAACGGATGAACTTGAGTATCTCAAAGAGGGACCTTTATTCGTATATTGAGATTCGTGACTTGATTGGAGAACCACGACATTATTTATCTTCGAAATTGCTTCAGTGCCTTGATTACTTGGTGTTACTAACATGTTTAAAGGTTTCTATAAGAAATACATTATCATAACAATCACCATAAGATTGCTTGAACCCTTTCCCTGGTGAATATTCATGAAAGAAATAATTTCATTATGAATATTTACTGGCTGAATAAATGGTATATGCACACAAGATGCTTTGATTTTGGAAGAAACAGTAGTCTGGTTCCATGCTTATAAAACTTTTTAGGTGAGCATGGACCCAGATCTAGGGAAGAATCTGGTATAGTGGACCCTGGAAATCACTAATCGTAACAAACCACTGCGCATGCGGTATTGACCCAAAGACATTGTTAGGGAAGTTAAAATGCGACACCATTTTGTTTAATCACTAAGTTTTTATACCCGGCCACTCCGGCGACTATTGTGCAATATCTGGCTATCACAAATTGTTGAATGAATGGATTTCAAATGGGGGAATGATTCATCTTATCAATTCTAGAAGTGGCTTTGATTTTCTGTATGGAAACAGAATAGCAACATCCTGCTTTTTGCAAGTATTCTGATGTCATTTAATACATTATTGTTTATTTACAGCAACTAAAATAGTCTTATTATATTTCTCAGAAAAAATGGTGTTCACTATTCTAGATGTGTTCCAGGATCTATATAATTTCATAATCAAACAGCAGATCAGAGCTTTGATCAGAGTGCTCCTACAGAAGCCGTCTAATATTTTACTGCTCTGTTTGCAAAGGCATGAAGCGTTTGTATGAGGGAAATGGTTAAAAAGGAAATAAAATGGGAGCATCACATTTATTTTTCATACTTTAGTGTTTCTAGCAGGTAAAATGTATAACAAAAAGTGAATGAAGCACATCGAGCTTCAACAGTTCATTATGCACCACATACATGTACATATTACATGTACACACTTAATCTACAGTATTATGCATCTAGATATATAATTGCACAAACACACAAAGAAAATCATGTGACATTCACATCATTTTCAGCTAAGACATGTAAATACTTAAATCTGAAAATGATCTACTCAAAATTACTTACTCAACACTTTGCTCAACAGTGTCACCTTTACCCATACCCTGTTGTATAATTACATATATCTTCATTGTGTACACATATTTCGCTGTGCAATCACTGCTGTGGAGCGCACTGGTTGCACAATCAACTTGTAAATAGTGCAGATCCTGATGAGACAGCTCCTGCAGGAGCTGTCTCAACTGGGTCTTCACTGTTTACAGGTAGATATATTGACGTGAACAGCAAGCGAAGAGTTAATTCTTTCCTTTTGGCCATAGCAGAAACTGTATTGAATAATGGGGTCATTTCACCGAGTACGACCTGGAAAAGTCGCACGCGACCGAGCGCAACCTTAATCGCAGCTCGGTTTTCCCATGGTCGCGGGCAAAAATCGTGCGACCTGCCCCATTATTTTCTGTGCACGCTCTATGTTCGATGTTAGCTCGTTTGACCTTCGATGTGTACGCTCTATATACGTCCTATACGCTCTGTATACGCTCTACCTACGTCTATCCACTCGATCTGAAGCGATCTTGACACGACCAAGGTTCGTTCTGTTCGACCAATCTGCGACATTGCCTCGATCTCTCGGCGATCTATCTTCGCAAGCGCGCGACCTCGACCGACCAAGACTCGTTCCCGACCGATCTAGCTACGTACGAGTTGCAATGTACCCTCGATCAATATGATTTAGATGCGATCTCGAACGTTCTAGCCTCGCTCAGACGACCAATTCTCGATCTTTTCTCGACAGAGTCTCGCCCGAGCTACGCACACATTGGTTTTGGTTGCACGGATTTGCGCGCGACCCGCTGCGATCGTTATACAATACCCGGCGATCGTTGGCCGACCATCAGTTTTTGACCAGTCTCCGAAGGGATAACATGGACCCAATCGCTCTGCATCATGCTAGTGTACATTTGTACATGTATTACAGCACCATGCCCTGAAATTGCAGCAAGACTCCCTGGCCATGCTAACCATGCTGAAAAGGAGCCTCGCGAACACCAGAGGGAACATTATGGTCAGTACACCTCCCTCATGACAGAACTGAGGCTGGGAGATGAAGCTACCTACCGGGCCTATCTCCGTATGCCCCGGAGATGTTTGACGTACTTTTGGCCAGGGTGGGGCCTAGAATTGCAAAGATGGATACTAACTATAGAAGATCTATAGAACCGCAAGTTAAGCGAGGGTCGATCTTATTTGGTTGAAGCTTAAGCGCACAGAGGCCGCCAATGGAAATACACAAATGTAATATGGAACGTACGGGTCTAGGGAAGGTCTGGGACAGGTCTCGCGGAGCGAGGCTTAATCGCAAAAGAGCGAAGATAGATCGCACGGATCGAGCGGGGATCGAGCAGGGGTCGAGCAGCACGACCATTCGCGCGACCAATTCTCGCTCGAGAAGACTGAGCCTAGCTCATCCCCGCTCTAGTTTCGATCGTCCCACGACCAATGCGTTCTTTCCTCGATCTTGCTCGCTCTTTCGACGCTCTCCGTGCGACTTTTAGGTCGAGGCTCGGTTTTTTGACATGTCAAAAAACCGAGCTACGATCTGTTTTTCCGGGAGACCAATCCTCGACCATGTGCGACCACGGGAGACCAAGGCACGACCAACCCTCGGTCAACTGTCGACTACGTGCGACCTGCGGCGATCAAGCCACGCTCTGAGATCGCAGCTCAGTCTTCCGGGAAGATTTCTCGGTGAAATGACCCCTTAAGCAAACACTGCAGACCCTGATTAAATGGCTGCCAAAAGGTATCAGTATGGTGCAAAGCGTTGACCCTTTACCTGGTGGAAATGCCTTTTCACACATTTGCAAACAGAGTAGACCCAGATCTGACAGCTCCTGTAGAAGTCATCTGCTCAGGATCTGTTCAGTTTGCTTATTGAATTATATAGATCTAATTCTACAGTTTCTGTCAAGCTGAAAATAGTCCTGTGTTCATGTACCGTTTAATACATCAGCTAATAAATAATCAACCTATCATTATTGCTTACATGAATATAGAACAGGTAAAGGATTAGTTGATTCAAACTGTGTACTAGATTACACAATTTCCTTATTCATTGAGTTAGTTACTTTTACCAGCTGGTGTTTGCATGAAGTATAAACAATTTGCATGTTGTGTCAACACTGGTAGTGCAAGATGTTGTCTCTTGCAAATTAACAGAAACATCAATAAAACCTGTGACATATATCAGTAGGTAAATCTTTGATGTTGAATAGTTAAATCGTACACCTATATGATTGAAGATAGGACTTGTAAAATTGAAGGAAATTTACTTCAGTGGATCAAAAATCTTACTTCAATATAAAAAATGTCCTTACCCAACATGAAACTAAAACTAACAAACAGTGACACATGTTTCATGAATAACCCTGCTTTCCACTGATACCAGTTAACCCTTTCCCTCATATACACGTGTTTTCATGTATTTGCAAACAGAGTAGACCCAGATCAGACGGCTCCTAGAGGAGCCGTCTGATCAGGGTCTGCTCTGTTTGCTTATGGAATTTGATAAATCTGTTTCTTTACTTTCTAAAATGGCTACAATATTCCACCTTCCATATTTCATTGTAACTATTTTGTCCATGAGTATTCAATAGGTACGAAAATTTGGAATAAACATAGAACAGGGAAAGGGTTAACCCTTTCCCTGTTGAATATACATGTAAGAAGTATTAATGATATTTCATGAACATTTATTTGCTGAATTTTTATATTTATTTGCTTTGGCAAAAACTGTAGAATCATCTATATTATGTCATAAGCAGACAGAGCAGACCCTGATCAGATGTCTCAAATAGGAACTGTCTCATCTGGGTCTACTCTGTTTTGCAAATGCGTGAAAAGTATTTATGGAGTAAAGGGTTAAGTGACCACTACTCCATTGTCTGTCTGTGGATCTGTCTCTGTGTGTGTCTGTCTGTCATGCTTAATTCATTACACCTTTTGTCATACTTCAGCCAGTAGGTAATACACATGTTCCTTCAAACATTTTGTATTTGTTTGCTGTCTAGATACGAGGGGTGTTCCAAAAATAATGTCACTTGCATCGGTGCTCATATAGCGGAAGTGCTTTTGTTCATTTTAATTTGCTCTGCCCTTCAAAATACTCTCCGCCAGCCAGAATACACCTTTTTAGCCGGTCAATCCATTTTTGGAAGCATTTTTCATACTCTTCAATGGGGACACCCATCAGACACTGATAAACAGCAGATCCAAGGGCATTTCTCGAATTGTATCTCCTTCCAGATAAATGATATTTAAGTTTTGGAAAGTGAAAATAGTCGCAGGGGGCCAAGTCTGGCGAATACGGAGGGTGCGGAAGGACGGTAACCTTCTCTGACTCCAAAAAGTCAGTCTCAATACGTGCCTTGTGAGCGGGTGCATTATCATGCAAAAGTCGGACATACTTAAGTCCTGTTTTGGGGCGGCTACTTTTGTAGTAGTTCTTCAATTTTCTCAGAACAACGTTTTTATAGAACTTGCCTGTGACCGTTCTGCCTTTTGGCACCGGGATTTGAATAGCTGGACCCTTATTAGTGAAAAAAATAGCATACAAAACCTTCTTTACCGTTCGTATTCGTTTGGCAATACTTGGGCGTCTGGCATTTTTAGTGGCCCATATTCGGTTGGAAACCTTCCGCTTTGGTTCAAAATAATACACCCAGGTCTCATCACCAGTGACTATATTATCAAAAGCCTTTTTACTATATTTTGGGTACATTTTGAGAAGTTTTTTTGCCATTGTTACACGCGTCTTCTTTTGCTCATCCGTTAACAAATGGGGTATCCATCTTGCATTTATCTTTCTAACTTTTAGGTGTTTCTTCAAAATTGCATGAACTCTTGCTAACGACAAGTTTGTCATTCGAGCCAATTGTCTTACGGTGAATCGAGCATCAGTTTTGAGGATATTTCGGATTTTTTCTATGTTACCTTTGGTCGTAGTTGTTGCAGGACGACCTGGGCGAGCAGCATCTTTCAGTTGCTGCTGCCCAGCACTAAATTTAGCTACCCACCTACAAACAGTCCTGTGGGACATTTGGCCCTCCCCATAAATGTCACACCTCGCGGTGAATATCTACAGCCTTTATGCCGAGTAATGACCTACCTTTTATATAGGCCCTAATTTCAAGAACATTTTCAGCTCGTTTTCCTGTCATTTTGTGTATAGTCTAACGAATAGGCTATGAAACGATGTACTACACTGTACCGAGGCAAGTGAACGTGTGGACGAGATATTTACCTGTGTCACGAGCCAGTGATCACTCAATCGACACAAGGTGGTTTTGTGCATGAATTGCACGATTTCCGTGAAATAAAGCACAGATGACATTATTTATGGAACACCCCTCGTATGAATCTAATTACATTGTAATCTTTCCTTTTCAATTCTTTTTATAATATCCAAAAGCAGACTTCTAACCAAGCATATTCTAGCTCTTGCAATAGCAATAGCAATAGCAATAGATTTTATTGTGATAAAGGCCTCCGGCCCAAACACATATACAACATATAAACGGTACTGCATTGCAATGCTTTTTCAATTGTGGGGAATGGAATTTCTGTAATTTTGTTGTTTTTCTGTGTGTCTCTCCATCGGTCAGTAAACTAGATTTTGTCACTTTACTCTCCCAACATCATTATCTCTTTACACCAGAATCCTAGTTGTTCCACCTTTCTTCAATACAAATGCTTTTTCACGCCATTGCAATCAGAGTAGACCCAGATCAGATGGCTCCTATACAAGCAATACCAAACATTCATGTGCTTATTTCTTACATGAGTAATGAACAGGGAAAGGGTTACAACAGATTTTCTATTTTGAAGGCATGGTTTGAGAAGAATTGTCTCAACAAGCCTGTGTCACATGCCCTTGAGGATCTGCCGAGTATGTTGGAACAGTGGAAGAAATCATCATCAAAAGAATGCAGGTAAGATGAAGAATTTGCTTAGTCATTTACTCTGTACATATTCATGTGAGACTCCACCCATTATGAATATTAATATTATACTAAAATTATAAAATTATAAATTTATTGCCATGGCAAACAGTAGATGTTCAATTCTGTAGTATTAGCAAACAGCAGACACTGACAGCTCCTACAGGTACAGGTACAGGTAGTAGAGGTACAATCGGTAAATTAACCTTTTACCTTATAAAGATGCCTTTGCTTACAGAGTAGACCCGGACCAGACAGCTCCTGTCAGAGCAGTTTGATCAAGGCCTGCTCTGCATGCTTTATAAAATAATATAGATCTGATTGTACAGTTTCTACCATGGCCAAACATTTCTGTGTGCACATGCATACACCAGTTACAAAGTTCATCTGATTAACCCATTACCTCATAGGCTATTTTTAGATACAACCTCTTTGAATAAATCTACCAAAAAGGAGCATTAACTAGAGAAAAGGAAAACTTTAGAATTTTGTAGTTTGAAACCATTGTGATAAATAGAACATTTGCTCCTATAGGATCAAATGCTCTATTTATCACTATGGTTTCACAAAGTGACTTTTACAGCATTTGCTCCTATAGGAGCAAATGCTCTATTTATCACAATGGTTTCACAAAGTGACTTTTACAGAGTCGTCAAAAGTCGTCATTATGAGGGAATGGGTTAATAGTCATAAAATCAGTTTCTCTTACATGAATAATCATTAAGTAAAGGATAAATTATATTATTGTATGACACTCAGAGATAAGGGGTCATATTGGATTGCAAACAGTGTAGGCCCAGATCAGGAGTCATTATACGCCCACCTAATAAGGGTGGTCGTATATTGTCGTGGCCCTGTCCGTCCGTCCGTCCGTTTGTTCGTTCGTTCGTTCGTTCGTTTGTTCGTTCGTTCGTCCGTCAACATTTTGTTTGTCCGCTGTTTTCTGGGAAAACTATTTGACAGATATTAATGAAACTTCACACAAATGTTAAATGCAACTAGATCTGAAGCTGAGTTGATTCTGAGGTTCATTTGATTTTTCATTTCAGAGTTATGGCCCTTGTCCTTAAAAATATGCAAATAGTTTGTCCGCTGTTTTCTGGGACAACTATTTGAGAGATATTAATGAAACTTCACACAAATGTTTAATGCATCAAGATCTGATGCTGAGTCGATTCTGAGGTTCATTTGATTTTTCATTTCAGAGTTATGGCCCTTGTCCTTAAAAATATGCAAATAGTTTGTCCGCTGTTTTCTGGGACAACTATTTTAGAGATATTAATGAAACTTCACACAAATGTTTAATGCATCAAGATCTGAAGCTGAGTTGATTCTGAGGTTCATTTGATTTTTCATTTCAGAGTTATGGCCCTTGTCCTTAAAAATATGCAAATAGTTTGTCCGCTGTTTTCTGGGACAACTATTTGAGAGATATTAATGAAACTTCACACAAATGTTTAATGCATCAAGATCTGAAGCTGAGTCGATTCTGAGGTTCATTTAATTTGTTGTTTCCGAGTTATGGCCCTTTTACTTAAAAAATTATGCAAATAGTTTGTCCGCTATTTTCTGGGAAAACTATTTTAGAGATATTAATGAAACTTCACACAAATGTTTAATGCATCAAGATCTGAAGCTGAGTTGATTCTGAGGTTCATTTGATTTTTCATTTCAGAGTTATGGCCCTTGTCCTTAAAAAATATGCAAATAGTTTGTCCACTGTTTTCTGGGAAAACTATTTGAGAGATATTAATGAAACTTCACACAAATGTTTAATGCATCAAGATCTGAAGCTGAGTCGATTCTGAGGTTCATTTGATTTGTCGTTTCGGAGTTATGGCCCTTTTACTTAAAAAATAATACAAATACATGCAAATAGTTTGTCCGCTGTTTTCTGGGAAAACTATTTTAGAGATATTAATGAAACTTCACACAAATGTTTAATGCATCAAGATCTGAAGCTGAGCTTATTCTGAGGTTCATTTGATTTTTCATTTCAGAGTTATGGCCCTTGTCCTTAAAAAATAATGCAAATAGTTTGTCCGCTGTTTTCTGGGAAAACTATCTGAGAGTTATTAATGAAACTTCACAAAAATGTTTAATGCATCAAGATCTGATGCTGAGTAAAGTTTGAGGTTTATTTGATTTTTCGTTTCGGAGTTATGGCCCTTTTACTTAAAATGCAAATATATGCAAATAGTTTGTCCGCTGTTTTCTGGCAAAACTGTTTGACAGATATTAATGAAACTTCATACACATGTTTAATGCATCAAGACCTGAAGCTAAGTCTTTTTCATTTGAAATGATATTTACTTCAATTTTTTTATATGGTTAAACCTTAATGTGAATTTTTACATATATTGCGGGGGTTTTGATATGTCATTTTATTCTAAAGTTATGGTCCTTGAACTTCTTGTGTTCGTTGCTTTGTTAGTCGGTCAACTTTTAGTTTGTCTGTTGTTTTCTGGGAAAACTATTAAAATGATAGAAATGAAAGTTAACACAAATGTTTTAAGCAACAAATTTGAAGCTGAGTTTATTTTGAGGTTCATTATGTCTCCCCCATTTATGGGGAGATATATTGAATTTGCCAGAGTTGTCTGTCTGTCCGTCCGTCCGTCCGTCCGCACTCACCAAAGGGTAGTTGTGTGACTTTTTCTAACTAGTCCCACAAGTAAAATCATTAACCTGGCCATCTCTTGTGACATTAACCTGGCCATTTCTTGTGACATTAACCTGGCCAGTTGTGGGACATAGGGTTAGGGTTAGGGTTAGCTTCCAGATCATTCTTTTCCAAAGTTAGAGCCAAAAATAGTTTTTCTTGTGGGACTAGTCACACAAGAAAAGATCAAAGGAAAAAGTCACACAACTACCCATCCGTTAGCATGTCCGTCCGTCCGTCCGTCCATCTGTCTGTCCGTCACAAACTTGTGTCGCGCATATCTCTGAAACCAGTTGGGCTAGAGTCACCAAACTTCATAGGAATGTTCACCAGCATGAGTTGTTGTGCACCTGGGGTTTTTGAATTGTCTCCCCCTGATAACTTTGGAGTTATTGCCCCTGATGACTTAAAATTAGAAAAACTTTGTGTCGCGCGTATCTCTGAAACTGCTAGTACTAGAGTCACCAAACTTCACAGAAATGTTCACCAGCATGAGTTGTTGTGCACCTATGGTTTTTGAATTGTCTCCCCCTGATAATTCTTGAGTTATTGCCCCTGATATGAATACTTAAATTTATACAAATTTTGTGTCGCGCGTATCTCTGAAACCAGTAGGGTTAGAGTCACCAAACTTCACAGGATTGTTCACAAGCATGATTTGTTTTGCTCTTGTTTTTTTTTATTGTCTCCCCCTGTTAACTTTGGAGTTACTGCCCCTGATTACTTAAAATTAGACAAACTTTACTTAGTGTCGTGCATATCTATGAAACCACTAGGGCTAGAGTCACCAAACTTCACAGGAATGTTGACCAGCATGAGTTGTTGTGCACCTGGGATTTTTGAATTGTCTCCCCTTGATAACTTTGGAGTTATTGCCCCTGATTTGATTACTTAAAATTAGAGAAACTTTGTGTCATGCATATCTTTAAAACCACTAGGGCTAGAGTCACCAAACTTCACAGGAATGTTCACCAGCATGAGTTGTTGTGCACCTGTTGTTTGTTTTATTTGTCTCCCCTGATAATTCTTGAGTTACTGCCCCTGATATGTTAACTTAAACTTAGAGAAACTTTGTGCTGCACATATCTCTGAAACCAGTAGGGCTAGAGTCACCAAACTTCACAGGAATGTTCACCAGCATGAGTTGTTGTGCATCTGGGTTTTTTAATTGTCTCCCCTTGATAACTTTGGAGTTACTGCCCCTTATGACTTAAAATAAGAGAAACTTTACTTTGTGTCCCATGTATCTCTGAAACCACTAGTACTAGAGTCACCAAACTTCACAAGAATGTTGACTAGCATTTGTTTTTGTGTACCTGGGACTTTTGAATTGTCTCCCCCTGACACTGTTGGTGTTATTGCCCCTGATGACTTAAAAATTAGACCCTGATAAGTTTGGAGTTACAGACATTACACTTGTGTATTGGAAAGAGGATGGGATGGTGAGACATCTGTTTTTGTGACAAAAACAAACCTCTAGTTCAGTTTGTCTTTACAGAGTTATGGCCGTTGCACTTTACAAAAATCTGCAAAAATGAGGATTAGCTGTAACTTTTTTATTTAATAAGATATTCACTTCATTTTTTTAAAAAATAGTATCACCTTAATATGGAAATCAAGATCTGAAGCACAGATTAGAAAATGTCAGCACTTATAAGGCATGTTGAATCAGAGAAAGTTTGCAAGTGAGCGTATTATGTACCGTATGCGGTACTCTTGTGTGTACAATGTGGCATCTGGTCATTGTCTGCTCTGTCTGATACTCATCACTGTTGTAATTGTTCTGTATCTTTCCATACAGTGTAAAGTATAAAACACTCCATGATATGCCTCATTATAGGCATGATGTCTGATTTGGGTCTACAGTTTGCTATGCAGTTGGGCCACTTTTTCTCTGATAGCATCTATTTTGTTTTTGCTTTATTTGACATTTCTGTACTTTTATGCCAACTTAACTTGTACGCATTGAAATTGCCCCTCTAAGTTGATACAAATAAGTGTATGTAAGAGAAGGGTGAGCTTAGAAATATCCTAATTGACATAAGTGTTTTGACATTCTTCCCTTCTCTAGGAGTCCTCTGATCAGGGTCTGTATTGTCTGTAGTTAAACACTAATGGGTTATTCCACTCTAAAAATTCTGTGTTGAAATGGTTGGAAAGGCTAATTATTATCAATATGTTGATGCTCCCAAATGGGAGTTGTCTTGATAGGTTTGATTCTATAGTTTCTGCCATGGCCAAAAATATATGTTCATATGCCATTATAAAAAGTAACTCATTTAATATCTGTTTGTTTGTCCATCCATTAGTCCATCACTCTTTTCTTGTCATTTTTTCTGTCACACTTCTGCTGGCAGATGGCACTTGTGGTCCTTTCATTGCTGGTGTTAACATCTTGTAATATTTTCAGGAAACTTCTAATGAAATTTCACATGCTCTTCAAAGTGAAGTTTGAAAATGGTAATATTGTACTGCCAGACCCTTTTGTGGATAAAGTCAAGAAATGGCTGGGTAACAAAGAGAGCCTCCTGAAGGAAGCCAATGATCAGGTAAACAGAGCTACAGATAAGAGTAGTTATGAAACAATTATGTCTTTTAACCCCTTTGCAAACAGAGTAGATCCAGATCAGATGACTCCTATAGGAGACATCTGGTCAGGATCTGCTCTGTTGGCTTATGATATACCCAATGTTTCACTTGTATCAGATGAGTGATGTAGGGCCATCATAGCTCTCTTGTTTTCTAAACTTTGAACTGGCTAAATGAGTTGAGACACTAAGGACCTAGTATACAACTGTTGAACAGTTTAAATCTAATTTAACCCTTTAGATAGGGACACCTTTTAACACCTTTGGAAATAGAGTAGAACTGACCCAGAGCAGATGGCTCCAGTAGGATCCATCTTATGAGGGTCTGCTCTGTTTGCTTACTGTTTTATGTAGAAATGATTCCACAGCTCCTACCAATGCCAGGTCATCCTGTGTTCAATAATGTTGATGAAAATTCTGGTAATTTTCATGATGTCATCATTTCTCACATAAATATTTGTAAGTAAAGAGTTATGGCCGAGTTATTGGTTGTCTAATCTGGATCATAACTGTTTGCCATGCCAGTCAGTAGTTTTGTAGCAGGTTAGGGTTGGAGTTTCAGATTAGTGTGTACAGTAAAATCTTAATTCTACAAACACTCAAATATGTACCATTATCAATCTATAACACAGGTGGCAGCCTAATGCAGGGTGAAAGTCATGCAGAAAGTTCCTGGAGGAGCTTTCTGCATGGCTTTCACACTGCATTAAGTAGCCACCTGCCTACAAAGACATAAATTCCTTCTTACTAACATTTTGTAGTATAGAGTTTTACTGTAAATATATGACACTTAACTCTTCCCTCATATTAATTACTTTTCATACCTTTATAAACCAAGTAGACCCAGACCAGACTGCTTCCTGACATAATATAAATCTGATTCTACAACTTCTGTCATAACAAAATATTTCTTTGTTCGGTGATCATTGTAAAAACTCAGTTATTGAATGTTCATGTATAAAGCCTGAGGGAAAGAAATTTTTGAATTAGCAATATGTTTGGATGTCTTGGGCCATGTTATTATCTCTTGTTTGCTTGTAAGCTGATCAGAGAATATTTTTTTATGTTTCAGAAAGTAATAAAAATCTACAATGAATATACCAGGGAGGAAAATATATTCAACCCTATACGGAGCAAGAGACCGATGTCGTTGCCTAAACAGCCGGAGAGAGATTAGTAAGCATGAGCAACTCTTAACCCTTTACTTCATGAATAGTCATGTAAGAAGTAATGACATCATGAATATTAATTATCTGTATTTTTATAAAAGCATATGAACACAGAAATATTTAACTAAGGCAGAAAGTGTGCAGTCGGATCTATGTTATAACATAAGCAAATAGAGCAGACCCTGGTCAGATGGCTCCTACAGGAACTGTCTGATCTGGGTCTTCTCTGTTTGCAAAGGCATAGAAAAGCGTATCTGTGGAGTACAGAGTTAACCATTTGCCAGTGACATAAACTATAGAATCAGATCTGTATAACTCCGTAAGCAAACAGAGCAGCAGGTCCTTTAGGAGCCTTGTGATCTGGGTCTAAGGTGTAGTTATAGGTAAAAAAATTAAAAACATTTGATGACATAGTAGCTACTGTTAACGTTTTGGTTGTATTACTTTATTATAACCTCTTCAGTTTTGATCAGGTTCAAACATCAAATAAGTTGCCTTTTCATTAGAATCAAAATTAACCCTTTCCCTGTTCTATGTTTATTACATATTTCAATACCTGTTGATCATTCGTGGACAAACTAGTTATAAAGAGATATGGACAGTAGAACATTGTAACCATTTTAGAAAGTAAAGAAACAGATCTTTCACATTCTATTAGCAAACAGAGTAGACCCTGAACAGACGGCTCCTCTAGGAGCCGTCTGATCTGGGTCTGCTCTGTTTGCAAATGCATGAAAACACGTTTATATGAGGGAAAGGGTTAAAGGGACATATTCATAAACTAAAATTGTAATTTCTACATCAAGACCTATGTTCTGACCACTCATCGAGACAATTCTAAAGAGTGGTCACAGTGTAGGGTTTAACTTTTTCCATCATAGAAACACCTTTTCACACCTTTGCAAACAGAGTAGACCTTGACCAGACATTTGCTTTAGGAGCTGTCTGATTAGGACCATCTGTGTTTGCTCATGAAATGTTATAAATCTGATACTGCAATTTTGTCTAAGCCAAAAATTGAATTAATGAATATTCATGCAGTGATCAGTTAACCCCTTCCCTCATATAAACGTGTTTTCATGCATTTGCAAACAGAGTAGACCCAGATCAGATGGCTCCTATAGGAGCCGTCTGATCAGGGTCTGCTCTCTTTGTTATTGGAATTTGATAGATCTGTTTCTTTAGTTTCTAAAATGGCTACAATGTTCCACCTTCCATATTTCATTATAACTGTTATGTCCATGAATCGTCAGTAGGTATGGAAATTTGGGATAAACATAGAACAGGGAAAGAGTAAAATTTAATTTGAACTGCTCTCTTGGAAAAGGGTCTTACAACATTGCACTGTAGCCCCAGACAAGTTGGGACAGCTCCAACATGGAATATGGTCAGAGTCTGCATTGATTGTCACGCACTAGAATCTGTATCAATCCTTTCCCTGTTGCATATTCATGTAAGAAATCATGAATATTAATTAGATTATTTTTTTATAAAGACATGAACACAGGACATTTTGACTCGGATAGAAACTGTAAAATCAGATCTATATTGTACATTAAACAAACAGAGTAGACCCTGATCAAGTGGCTCCTGTAGGAGCCATCTGATCTGGGTCTACTCTGTTTGCAAGTGCGTAAAAAGGTGTTTATACGAGGGAAAGGGTTAATTTGTCCTTTATCTTTGTGTCATAATGATACAGTAAATTTCCTCTAAACCGAAATTCAGATAGAGATGGATTTAGAGACTTCTGTGCAGGTGGTTGCTTAATGCAGGATGAAAGTTAATGTCCAGTTTAGAGGTGATTTACTGTACTTGGTCTGATACCTCATCATAGACACACTGTCTGATCAGAGTCTATGCTGTGTGCAATGCAATAACCCCCTTCTGTTCAGAGACCGCTTTGTTCGTTTGACCCCAATAATACCCCTTTGTTCATTTGTCTTACAGTATTGAACAACTAGTCAAGGACACAGAGAAAGACTGTGACTTTTGTCAGTACAAGAAGTACACAGCAGAGGATGTATTTGGCCGCATTGACAGCAAATACTCATTCAGCGCCTCAAACACATTCAAACTTGACCACTGGCATGCACTGTTCATGCTGAAGCAGCATCACCCAATAAATTGGACCAAGGAGCAGTTTATGGATCTGATGAACACAACAGCTAACTGGTTGGTACTTGAGCCCTTTTAATGTGAGACATGCATGCACTGTCATTTGCAAACAGTGTAGAGCAAACACGGCTCCTAGAGGAGTTCTCTGATCAGGGTCTGCTCTGTTTGTCATTCAAAGGTCTGCACTGTTTATCATTCAAAGTCCACTAGCAAGATTTAAGCCTTTCATACGGAATGGACTCTATAGATGAACACAGATAGGCTATTCTGCTCTGATGATTCAGCTTTGAAAGGGTTCTTGGTGTCCAAAGCCAGGTCCTAGCTTAGAGTATGCTAAAAGCAAGTCATGTGGACCTCCCCATAGTTTGTTTCAAAATAGTTTCATTGGATGTAGTTAAAATCTTAACCCTTTATTCTCTCTCTGCCCTCTGAATATTAATTGGGCAAATATTTACAAAAACATACAGGATATATTGAAATGATTATCCTAGGCAAAAGCATAGAGCATGCAGGCATAGATTTTCCATGGCAAACGGTGCAGACCCAGATGAGAGAGCTCCTTTAGCAACTCTCTCATCTGGGTCTACACTGTTTGCAAATGCAACTATAGTTGTGACTGGTGGGCAATTGGTTAACTAAGTTTCTTATATTGTTTAATAAAACTAGTGAATACATGTACATTGCTATACAGAAATAGTGTAGAATATAGAATAGTAAATTAATACAATCAGTTTTTTCCATGGCTGGAATTGAAGAACCATATCTATATAATTTCATAAATAAAGTAGATCCTGATCAGACAGTCCATACTCAAGCCGTATGATCTTCTATTAACAGTTTGCAATGGCATTAAGAGATGTATCTAAGGAGTAAAGGGTTAAAATAGATATGTACAAACAAAATCCCACAATGTTTTTTACCTTCAATATTGTATTATGTTCAAAGGCGTTTCCTCCATTTCTGTAAGGACTATTTCATAGTGTCAGATAGTTTGGATCCTGGTGAGATATAACTCGGCATCTCATCTGGATCCAAATAGTTTGAAAAAAGTTTCACAAATTTACTCATTGTGTTACTCATTGTGTCAAATGACTTTCACATAATTATGATTTACTTGGACATTCCATGTTTACAAGGTCTCATAAGCCTGACATTAAGTATATTTCTCATACATATGATTTGGGACCTGCTGGTATTTCTTTGTTATGTCTGTTTTTCAAGGTTTACCAAGACAAATTAGTATGGCAACAAGTATAAATTCCTTCCATGATTTCGGCCTGCTAGTATTTCTATGTTATTCGTCTTTTCCAGGTTTACTAGGGCTAATAAGCATGACAACAAGTACAAATTCCCATCTATGATATGGGACCTGCTGCCTCATGCTGGAGCCAGTCAAGTCCATCCTCATGTACATGGTTTTCTTGACATGGATAGGTATTTAGGTAAGCTATTGGCTAGATTCAACCATTTACTCCACGAATATTCATTTAAAAAATAATGACATCATGAATCTTGGTTAAGATTGATTTTTATAACAGCACATGGACACAGGCATATTTGGTCATGGCGTAAGCAAACAGCAGACCTGATTATAGGAGCCGTCTGATCCGGGTCTACTCCGTATGCAACGGTGTATAAAGGTGTATCTATGGAGTAAAGGGTAAAGTAGGCCACAGAGGGACTAGGGATTAGATAAACATGTTGGATCCATGTGAGATTCTGTGTAACATTGGTTTTCATTAGTCAGACATGAGTTGCGATTACAATGGATCTCTTCAATTGAAGTAGAGTTACGGATAGAGATAATTTTTATGCCCCCGTTGACGATAGTCAGGGGGCATTATGTTTTGCACATGTCCATCAGTCTGTCTGTCTGTCAGTCTGTCACACTTTTAGGTGCAGTTGGTTGTCACAGTTTTTCAAGTGTTATAAGTCAGTAATTTCTACACTTATACACATGAAACTTCACATACACATCAATTACGATCTGTGCTATCATTTGGCACCCCACCCATGCTGCCGGCAAGTCCAAGGTCGAGGTCAACTGACTAGGAAATTTTACGTGCAGTTGGTTGTCACCTTTACATGCAGCTTCTTGTCACAGTTTTTTCATTGTCTTATATCTCCCTAACCACTGTAGCTATTGCCATGGAATTGCATATACACATTAAACACCATCCATACTTTCATTGCACACCAAGCCCATGCTGCCCACAAGCCCAAGGTCAAGGTCAAATGACTTAGGAATTTTACGTGCAGTTGGTTGTCACAGTTTTTTCATAGTCTTATATCTCCCTAACCACTGTAGCTATTTGCATGGAATTGCATATACATATTAAATACCATCCATACTTTCATTACGCACCCGGCCCATGTTGTCCGCAAGCCCAAAGTCAAGGTCAAATGACTTAGGAATTTTACGTGCAGTTGGTTGTCACAGTTTTTTCATAGTCTCATATCTCACTAACCGCTATATCTATTTGCATGGAATTGCATATACACATTCAACACCATCCATACTTTCATTACGCACCTGGCCCATGGTGCCCGCAAGCCCAAGGTCAAGGTCAAATGACTTAGGAATTTTAAGTGCATTTTGTTGTCACAGTTTTTTCATCATCTTATATCTCACTAGCCGCTAAAGCTATTGGCATGGAATTGCATATACACATTCAACACCATCCATACTTTCATTATGCACCTGGCCCATGCTGCCTGCAAGCCCAAGGTCAAGGTCAAATGACTTAGGAATTTTACGTACACCTAGGCAAGCACCCACACAGGGGCATCACTGTGTCTTACAGACACAATTTTCTAGTTCTTATTTAAACTATTTTCTCATTGACAGGTGTAGTAGAACTATGGAGATTATTTCTCGTATTTAAATTTTAAAATATTTTCTCATTGACAGGTGTAGTAGAGTTATGGAGAAGGGCCGCAATGGATTATAATGAAGACAGTCCTGATCAGAACTTCTTCTCAGACATAATCCAGCTCCATAAGCTGCTTGGACTGACTGTGTCATATGGCAAGGCAGTTGCCTTTGCTAATATAGTAAGTAATAGAGACCTTGTAGCTCCTACAGGAGCTCTCTCATCTGGGTCTACACTGTTTGCAAAGGACATTAGTAACTTGTGTCCTGCACCATAAGGGTTAAGGATCAATTCTATGCAGTCTGTCTGTCGGTTTGTCTTTGATGCCTGTCTGTCAGTTTGTCTGTCATGCCTGTCTGTGAGTGTGCCTGTCTTTAAGTATGTATGTCATGCCTGTCTGTGGGTTTGTCTGTCATGCCTGTCTGTGAGTTTGTCTGTCATGCCTGTCTGTGAGTTTGTCTGTCATGCCTGTCTGTGAGTGTGCCTGTCTGTGAGTGTGCCTGTCTTTAAGTATGTATGTCATGCCTGTCTGTGGGTTTGTCTGTCATGCCTGTCTGTCAGTTTGTCTGTCATGCCTGTCTGTGAGTTTGTCTGTCATGCCTGTCTGTCAGTTTGTCTGTCATGCCTGTCTGTGAGTTTGTCTGTCATGCCTGTCTGTGAGTTTGTCTGTCATGCCTGTCTGTGAGTGTGCCTGTCTGTCAGTTTGTCTGTCATGCCTGTCTGTGAGTTTGTCTGTCATGCCTGTCTGTGAGTTTGTCTGTCATGCCTATCTGCGAGTGTGCCTGTCTGTCAGTTTGTCTGTCATGCCTGTCTGTGAGTTTGTCTGTCATGCCTGTCTGTGAGTTTGTCTGTCATGCCTGTCTGTGAGTGTGCCTGTCTGAGTTTGTCTGTCATGCCTGTTTGTGAGTTTGTCTGTCATGCCTGTTTGTGAGTTTGTCTGTCATGCCTGTCTGTGAGTGTGCCGGTCTGTCAGTTTGTCTGTCATGCCTGTCTGTGAGTGTGCCTGTCTGTCAGTTTCACTGTACAAACTATTCAGAAAATATATCTCTGCCATGGAAGAATGAAGAAAAGAAATATTCCCTTTTATACTACATTTTGTACAGCTTGTGATTTTATTAAAAATGCTAATATACTGAAAAACTCTATAAAGTGGAATTTTAGTAGAGAAGAAGTTGGATACTTTCAGGCAGGTGATTGCTTAATGCAGAGTGTAGAGTGAAAGTCATGCAGAAAACTCCTTTGATGTTTACCCTGCATAAAAATAATCTAATTAATAATCTAATTAATATTCATGATGTCATTACATCTTACATGAATATTTATAGAGAAAAGTGTTAAAGACTGTTACTAATACTAAGTTGAACGTACAGTTTACATTGTTTTTACTGCATTGTTAAGTTGTTTACTTCCCTTTTTTGAAGTTCATTTTTAGCTCATCTGTTTCAAAGAAATCACAAGCTATTGTCCGCATCGTCGTTATCGTCCGAAATCTTAACATTGACCATAACTTCTTCAATTTTTCATTTACAACCTTCATTTTTGGTATGCATGTTCATCTTTACAATGAAGACAAATGAGCGTTGGCACCCGCTTGCGGTGCTCTTGTTTAACCCTTCTCTTGCTGAATTTTAAAATTACATATCTGCTTCTTTACCCATTTCCTTTTGCATAATTTGATAATATATCTTCACTGTTTATAAATATTTCTCTGCAATCACTACCGTGGAGTGCGCTAGTTGCATAATCAACTTGTAAATAGTGCAGATCCTGATGAGACAGTTCCTGCAGGATCCATCTCATCAGGGTCTGCACTATTTACAGGTACAGTAAAACCTCTCTATAACGGCCACTAAATTACATCATGTGTTTTGTGTTAAAGACAGGTGGTTGCTTAAAGCAAGGTGAAAGTAAAACAGAACGCTCCTATAGGAGTGTTCTGTTTTACTTCCACCTTGCTTTAAGCAACCATTTGTCCTAAATACCAACTAATTAACACAATTTAGTGGTCGCTATAGAGAGGTTTTACTGTAGGTATATTGACGTGATCCACAAGAGAAGGATGAATATTTTGCATTTATAAGCAAGTCCTTTGCAAACAGCGTAGACCTACATCAGACGGCTCCTGTATAAGCTGTCTGATCAGGGTCTGCTCTGTTTGCTTATGGAATAATATAGATCTGTTTCTGTAGTTACTCCAAAAGCCAAAACATCCCATGGTGATATACCATTATCAAAATTTATCTAATTGACATCCAAAGACCATGATGTCATTATTTCTTACATGCATATTCCTTGAGCTGAATATTTAATACCATACAGTCCATGGTGCTACACTTTGTTCATTTCCAGGTGCCAAAGAAAGATAATGAGGTAGTGATAATAGGAGAGGCAATGGATGAAGACTTCCTGTCCCTTTGGTATGCTGTAATAAGAGGTAAGTGATCCGCATTGAAAAAGAGTTCATATCATCTGTTATGCTTCAACTCTTTACTCTATAGATATTCATTGCTGAAACACTAGAGTTATGGACCATTGTTGCTACAAACTTTAATCATTTTGTTCGTTTGGAGTCATATCTCAGAAACGACATTTTTCTATGTAAATGTGCTGTATCATAAGGAGATGTAGCCCGGTAAGCATCACTCACGTTGACCCTTGAATGCAAGAGTTATGGCCTTTTGTTAGCTCACCAGAGCACTTTGTGCTCAGAGTGAGCTTTTGTGATCGCCCGTTGTCCGTCGGCGTGCGTCGAAAATCTTCTCCTCTGAATCTACAGGGTTCTCATCTTTCATCTTTGGCACATAGTATCATCTTTAGGTCCTCTACAAAAGTTATACAAGACGAATACTGATGCAAGGCATTGGATCGCCGGGAAATTTGTGTACAAGGAAGGTTTTTAATAAGGAACTGTTTTGTTAAGACAATTGAAATACAACATTTCATTAAAAACTTAACGAAATATGTAGCCTCTAGAGTGTAATGACGTAGTGACCTAGTTTCGAACCCGACATGATCCATATTTGAACTTGACCAAGATTGCATGTGGACAAACATTCTGATAAAATTTCAGTAAGATCTGATAACATTTGTAGCCACTTGAGTGTGAACAAGATTTTTCTATGATTTGACCTAGTGGCCTAGTTTATGACTGCAGGCGATTCATATTCGAACTTGACCTAGATTTCATCAGGGTCAATACACAAACCAATTTACTTAAAGATCAAGTGCAAAATGTGGCCTCCAGAGTGTTTAGGATTTTGTAAGATTTGACCTAGTGACCTAGTTTTTGACCCGACATGACCAATATTCGAACTTGGTGTAGATTTCATGGAGACACATTCTGATAAAATTTCAGTAAGATCCAATAAGATTTGTAGCTTCTAGAGCATTAACAAGATTTTTCTAAGATTTGACCTAGTGACCTTGTTTTTGAGCCAAGGTGACCCATATTCGAGATTGACCTAAATTTCATGCAGGGCAAAACACAAACCAATTTACTTAGAGATCAAGTGCAAAATGTGGTATCTCAACGGACAACAGACGAGGGACATCCAACGATCCTAAAAGCTCAGCATGAGCACGTCGTGCTCTGGTGAGCTAAAAAAATGAGGATAAATCAAAGACCTATATATACTATGGCATGCTGATAAAGAACTCTGTTGCAAACTGTAACAAGTAAATACCTGGTAAAACTATTATGACATATGCATTGTTGGAAGTATCACATGAAACTTGACACAAATATCTAGGGCGGTCATTGATTGGTTCAGAGGCATATTGACGATACCAAAACGTAAGAGGATAAAAAATTTATCCCGTCACTACAGCCGCTAGTGACGTAATAAAGGGGTAGCATAATAAACCTAAGTTTATATGTACAGTAGAGGTTTATTTGTATAGTAGGTGTAGGAATTTCTTCTTACAACAGGAACTATTTTTAATTTTTCTACAAATTTGTTTTACCAAAAATAACGTATAAGTTGAAAGAAAAAACACTTAATATGGATAATTATCATTAACTATCCCAGTAAAAACCCAAACCGTCATTAAAAAAAAATAGAAAGGAAAAAGAGAGAATTTTTTTTTTCGTCAGCGGTGAGAATCGAACCAGGGCTGACTGCACGATAGGCGACGTGGTAACCACTACGCTATCAGGCCAGACATACTTCAAGGGAAATTGAAGATGTATATAAAGTTATTATGCTACTATATTGACTACTTTTTAAATAAAAAAAAATAAAACGACTTTTTTAAATAAAAATAAATAAAACAATAAAACTTCATTAAAACATTTATCACTCATGATAATTTAATCAATAAACTCTAACAAGGGCGGTGATGGTCATAGACCTAAATATAGCCTGTTCAGTTCCATTAACGAGTGACGTTAGTCCTATCTAAAAATAGAAACCGAGACGACGGAATTCGATTTTGACCATGTAGAGCCTCCGGTAGAATAATAACCATGTCTGTTTGAATTAACATATCGACTGTCGATTCAAATGATCTTATTTTTCAAATTCGAGCACGTTTTCCCGTCTTGTAATGTAAGTCCCATCTACAGCACTAACCTATTATTCTCTATTAGGATATATCGCTTTCACATATAAAGGCGCTAGCAAAGAGTTTGAATCTATTCATGACTTAACATGTGTATATCACGTGTATAAATATACTGATGTATGTATTACTTTTGTCGACATTTTTGGACAATAAACAATGGTCATTAAACAAAACTGTAATATGTCAAAATCTCTGAAGGGCATAATTTAGAACGAGAGCACCGCAAACAGGTGCACGACTACAGTTTTGACCCGGCTTCAATTCTGCGACTTTGACCCGGCTTCATTTATGTTTACAAAACTGTTTTTGGCATTTAATGTCGATACTTCGACGAAAAAAGTGTCATAATTATTGTTATTTTTATACATTTGTTTGATAAATTTCTTTTTAAACATCGTATGAAGGTTTTTACATCACATATTTGACTACATCAATAATGCAGATAGAAACTATTCTCTGCCACGCTCTCATGAGCCAATTCATTTGGTTCTCCTCACCGATGTACGCTGAATAGACTTTGTAAAACTTGTCGCTACCCCTCCTACATGGGTAAATACTTTTGAACATTCCATTAGTGATCGCCGCTCATGCGGCGATCAATAAATTATGCCCCTGGGGTCAATATTGGCCCCGCCTCAGGGGTGGGCAGTTTTCAATAAAAACATATAGTAAAACTTTGAAAATCTTCTTCTCTGAAACCAGAAGGTTCTCAGCTTTCATATTTGGCACAGAGCATCATGTTCAGGTCCTCTACAAAAGTTATATAAATTATGGCCCTGGGGTCAAAATTGGCCCCGCCCCAGGATTGGGCAGTTTTCAATAGAAACAAATAGTGAAATCTTTGAAAATCTTCTTCTCTGAAACTGGAAGGCTCTCAGCTTTCATATTTGACACATAGCATCATGTTCAGGTCCTCTACAAAATTTATATAAATTATGGCCCCAGGGTCAAAATTGGCCCGCCCCAGGGGTGGGCAGTTTTAAATAGAAACAAATAGTGTAATATTTGAAAATCTTCTTCTCTGAAACTGGATGGCTCTCGGCTATCATATTTGGCACAGAGCATCATGTTCAGGTCCTCTACAAAAGTTATATAAATTATGGCCCTGGGGTCAAAATTGGCCCCGCCCCAGGGTTGGGCAGTTTTCAATAGAAACAAATAGTGAAATCTTTGAAAATCTTCTTCTCTGAAACTGGAAGGCTCTCAGCTTTCATATTTGACACATAGCATCATGTTCAGGTCCTCTACAAAAGTTATATAAATTGTGCCTCTTGGGTCAAAATTAGCCCCGCCCCAGGGCAGGCTAGTTTTCTATAGAAACATATAGTGAAAACTTTGAAAATCTTCTCCTCTGATTGTCTGGTGAGCGCTTCAGGGCCATTCTGGCCCTCTTGTTTTTAAAAAAACTGAAGCTTTTTGTCTGTCCAAAGTCATAATTATCTCAGAAATGGTTTGGAGTTTTTAGCTCACCTGAGCAAAGCTCAGGGTGAGCTTTTGGGGAGACTTAAATGTCCGTCGTCCGTCGTCAACAATTTGCTTGTGAACACTCTAGTGGTCACAATTGTAGTTCAATCTCCATGAAACTTGGTCAGAATGAATGTCTTGATAAAATCTCGAACGAGTTCAAAACTCGGTCAAATTGGGTTAAAAATTAGGTCACTAGGTCAAATAGTAGGAAAACCTTGTGAACCCTCTAGAGGTCACATTTTTAGCCCAATTTTCATGAAACTTGGTCAGAATGATTATCTTGATAAAATCTTGGAGGAGTTTGTAAAGTGGGTTACGTGGGGTAAAAAACTAGGTCACTAGGTCAAACAGTAAAAAAACCTTGTGAACACTCTAGTGGTCGCATTTTTTTTCCAATCTTCATGAAACTTGGTCAGAATGAATGTTTAGATAAAATCTCGGACGAGTTGGAGAGTGGGTCAAGTAGGGTTAAAAACTAGGTCACTAGGTCAAACAGTAGAAAAACCTTGTGAACATTCTAGTGGTCACATTTTTTGTCCAATCTTCATGAAACTTAGTCATAATGATTCATAAAATCTCAAACAAGTTTTAAAGTGGGTTATGTAGGGTTAAGAACTAGGTCACTAGGTCAAATAGAAGGAAAACCTTGTGAACACGCTAGAGGTCACATTTATAGCCAAATCGTTATGAAAATTGGTCAGAATGATTGTCCTAATAAAATCTTTGACAAGTTTGAAAGTGGGTTATGTGAGGTCAAAAAGTAGGTCACTGGGTCATATCTTAGAAAAATCTAGTTTACACTCCAGTGGCCACATTTTTAGCCCAGTCTTCCTCAAACTTGCTCACAGTGTTTGTCATGGTGATATCAAGGTTGAGTGTGATCATGGGTTGGGTGGGAATAAAAAGTAGGTCACTAGGTCAAATCTTAAAAAATTACTCTAGAGGGCACATTTTTAGCCCAATCTTCATTGGTCAGAATCATTGTCTTTATAAAATCAATATACTAAATCTTTGAAATTCTTGTTCTGCAGAACCACTGCTCATGATCCACTATCAACATTGTTCAAATATTGTCCCTAAGGTCAATATTGGCCCTACCCATGGGCTACCCAGCAAAATCTAAATTCTATGGTAATCAGGTGAGCGATTAAGGGCCATCTTGGCCCTCTTGTTCTATGAAACTTTGTGTAAATGTTTAATATTATAAGGAAATGTGGCACTGTAAGTATCACTCACATTGTCCTCGTAACACCAGAGTTATTGCCCTTTGTTTGCAAAAAACCCCAACATTTTGTCTGTATGGAGTAATATCTCGGAAATGGTTTGAAGTAAGTTTTAAGTATCATAAGGAAATGAGGCCCTGCAAGTAACACTCACATTGACCGTGTAAGACCAGAGTTTCTTTGCAAAAAAATGCTACAGGAGCCATCAGATCTGGGTCTTCTCTGTTTGCAAAGGCATTAAAATTGTTAACCTAAAGCATGTTTAAAGTAATTTTTGCTTCTCAAGATCAGATGGCTCCTTTACCCTTTTTACCCTAATTGTACAAACAGGCATACTTGGGCAAATAGTGCAGACCCAGATCAAACTACTTCTTTACCTATATCAAACGGCTCCTGAAGGAGCAGTTTAATCAGGGTCTACACTATTTGCTACTATGCCAGTCTAATTTTAAGTTCTTATAATTGTACAAACTTAGGCAAATAGTACAGCCCCAGATCAAAATGCTCATGAATGAGCACTGTCACCACTTTGCCAGTTTAAAGTTGGTGCCAAATTGACTTATTCAGCCTTATGAACAGATTGAGATGAGAGTTTGGGTACCTGAATATTTGGGGTATTCACAGTACTCCTGTGTTCTTGACTTGTTTTCACATATCTCTTTTTCAAAGAGAATAAATCCAGGCCATGTGGTAGTCTTAGTGTGGGGAGTGCATGATTTTTTTTTATTCAAGCATATTTAGGGCCCCACACCATGGTGTGGGTGCCATGTAGTAATCGCCCTGTCAGTCAGTCAGGCTTTTTTTGTCCGCTCTCTAACTCAATCAGTTTTCATCTGATTTTCACCAAACTTGCAGACATTAGTCATAGGTGTAAACTCTTTACCAAGTTCGATTACCAGTTAAACTTCTGATTTATCACACTTGATTCTGTCAAAATTGGCCGTTTTAGCCTTGTCCACTCTCTAACTCAGTTTTCATCTGATCTTCACCAAACTTGTAGAGAATGTTTATAGGTGTAAAATCTTGACCAAGTTTGATTACCAGTTAAATTGGATTAGACACTTCTGAGTTATGGCCCTTGATTCAGTCAAAATTGGCCGTTTTAACCTTGTCTGCTCTCTAACTCAAACAGTATTCATCTGATCTTCACCAGCCTTTAGACACTTCTGAGTTACCGCCCTTGATTCAGTCAAAATTGGCCGTTTTATTCTTGTCTGCTCTCTAACTCAAACAGTTTTTCATCTGAACTTCACCAAACTTGTAGAGAAAGTTCCTAGGTGCAAAATCATGACCGAGTTCAATTACCATTCAAATCGCATTACACACCTCTGAGTTATTGTCCTTGATTCAGTCAAAATTTGCCGTTTTAGCCTTGTCCGCTCTCTTACTTAATCAGTTTTCATCAGAACTTCACCAAACTTGCAGAGAATGTTCATAACTGTACAATCTTGGCCAAGTTGGATTACCAGCTAAATTGCTTGTGACACCTCTGAGTTATGGCCCTTGAATTAGTGAAAATTTACTGTTTTCGTCTTGTCCACCCTTTAACTCGAACATTTTGCAATCCAATATACACCAAAAGTGCAGAGAATGTTTATAAGTAGTGTTGGCCATGTGGGGCCCTTTCTGACTTGGTCAGGGTTCTAGTTTAACATTGGCTTTAAATTTAACCCTTTACATAATGCCTTTTCATACCTTTGCAAAACTGAGTAGACCCAGATCAGACATCTGATCTGTACTGGTTCTGCCTGGCCCAAAACTTCCTTATATGTTTATTTACCATTATAAAGATTTATCTGGTCAGGGTCTGTCCTCAGAATCTCTTGTACATCTGTTGTATCTCTCCATATACTGCAGCATAAATCTTGACCAAAAACCTCTTAAAAGAGATGTTACTTGATCTAGGTCTGCACTGTTTGCAATGCAATAAAAACCCTTTTCTCAGAGATTGTCAGATGTGACAGTCAACCATTTCCCTAAAGAACTTTCATGCCTGAATGATCACTTTTAAATATATTAAAAAGTAAAAATATTAAAAGGAATTGTTGGCTTTATAGCCCAAAACTGTAGAAACCGATGTATATAATTCCTATAGGAACCATCTGATCTTGGTTTACTCTGCTTGCAAAGGCATGAAAACACATTTATGCAGGAAAGGGTTAAAGATGGAAGTATGTATATTTTTCAGGCTACCTGGACGAGATGAACAAGCAGACACTATGCTTTAGTTCTGGTGTTGGACTTCCAAGTCTGGTGGGTATTATTCCTTTGCTTCATTAATTTTAATGTAAAAATGAAATGATGAATTTTCCTGATTGCAATTTATACTCCAGATATACTGAACATTCCCTAAAGATTTCAAATACAGTTCCTGTGTCACTGACTGGAACAATAACAGGCTGAATATACCTGACTTCATTTGGAACAGCAAATTTTAGATTTAAAAAAGTAATCTACATTTATGGAGTAACAAACCTTTTTTATACGCCCAACTAATAAAGGTGGTCGTATATTGTCGTGGCCCTGTCCGTCCGTCCGTCCGTCCGTCCGTCCGTCCGCACTCACCAAAGGGTAGTTGTGTGACTTTTTCTAACTAGTCCCACAAGTAAAATCATTAACCTGGCCATCTCTTGTGACATTAACCTGGCCATTTCTTGTGACATTAACCTGGCCAGTTGTGGGACATAGGGTTAGGGTTAGGGTTAGCTTCCAGATCATTCTTTTCCAAAGTTAGAGCCAAAAATAGTTTTTCTTGTGGGACTAGTCACACAAGAAAAGATCAAAGGAAAAAGTCACACAACTACCCATTTGTTAGCATGTCCGTCCGTCCGTCCGTCCGTCCGTTCGTTCGTTCGTTCGTTCGTTCGTCCGTCAACATTTTGTTTGTCCGCTGTTTTCTGGGAAAACTATAGACAGATATTAATGAAACTTCAAACAAATGTTAAATGCATCAAGATCTGAAGCTGAGTTTATTCTGAGGTTCATTTGATTTTTCATTTCAGAGTTATGGCCCTTGTCCTTGAAAAATATGCAGTTTGTCCGCTGTTTTCTGGGAAAACTATTTGAGAGATATTAATGAAACTTCACACAAATATTAAATGCATCAAGATCTGAAGCTGAGTCGATTCTGAGGTTCATTTGATTTGTCGTTTCGGAGTTATGGCCCTTGTCCTTAAAAAATATGCAAATAGTTTGTCCGCTGTTTTCTAGGAAAACTATTTGAGAGATATTAATGAAACTTCACACAAATGTTAAATGCATCAAGATCTGAAGCTGAGTCGATTCTGAGGTTCATTTGATTTTTGATTTCAGAGTTATGGCCCTTGTCCTTAAAAAATATGCAAATAGTTTGTCCGCTGTTTTCTAGGAAAACTATTTGAGAGATATTAATGAAACTTCACACAAATGTTAAATGCATCAAGATCTGAAGCTGTGTCGATTCTGAGGTTCATTTGATTTGTCGTTTCGGAGTTATGGCCCTTTTACTTAAAAAATAATGCAAATAGTTTGTCCGCTGTTTTCTGGGAAAACTATTCGACAGATATTAATGAAACTTGTCGTTTCGGAGTTATGGCCCTTTTACTTAAAAAATAATGCAAATAGTTTGTCCGCTGTTTTCTGGGAAAACTATTCGACAGATATTAATGAAACTTCACAAAAATGTTTAATGCATCAAGATCTGATGCTGGGTCTATTTTTGAGGTTTATTTGATTTGTCGTTTTGGAGTTATTGCCCTTTTACTTAAAAAGAAATGCATATATATGCAAATAGTTTGTCTGCTGTTTTCTGGCAAAACTGTTTGACAGATATTAATGAAACTTCATACACATGTTTAATGCATCAAGACCTGAAGCTTAGTCAATTCTGAGGATCATTTGATTTGTTGTTTCGGAGTTATGGCCCTTGCACTTAAAAAATAATGCAAATCTATGCATATATAAGGATGGCCATAACTTTTTCATTTGAAATGATATTTACTTCAATTTTTTTTATATGGTTAAACCTTAATGTGAATTTTCACATATATTGTGGGGGTTTTGATATGTCATTTTATTCTAAAGTTAGGGTCCTTGAAGTTTGTGTGTTTGTTGCTTTGTTAGTCGGTCAACTTTTAGTTTGTCTGTTGTTTTCTGGGAAAACTATTAAAATGATATAAATGAAACTTAACAGAAATGTTTTAAGCAACAAAATTTGAAGTTGAGTTAATTTTGAGGTTCATTCAGTTTGTCTTTACAGAGTTATGGCCGTTGCACTTTACAAAAATCTGCAAAAATGAGGATTAGCTGTAACTTTTTTATTTAATAAGATGTACACTTCATTTTTTTTAAAAATAGTATCACCTTAATATGGAAATCAAGATCTGAAGCACAGATTAGAAAATGTCAACACTTATAAGGCATGTTGAATCAGAGAAAGTTTGCAAGTGGGCGTATTATGTACAATTTTTAGAACATATTTCAGAGATATTTTTGGGATGATGCATCATGCCTAATCTCAAAGAAAGATATGGTGCAAGGATAAAATGTCAGGGTTTTTTTCTTTTCTACAAAAATGGTCTACAAGACCATTTATATAGCCAAAAACAACATTTTACACCTTGCTTTGAGACATAATTTTTCATGTCAAAGTTGCAGCAAAATGCAATGGAATAGCATAGACCATTTCATACTCAGTTAGTAGTTTAGAGAAGTACGTCTTGAAGATTGACAGACACTTTGTAAATTGACCCTTTAAATTGTGGAATGTATTTTACTTGATAAATATTCAAAAAGATAAAGTAAAGTAGAACTAACAATCTCAGGGGTTCTAATTGTAACCTTTTAATTATATAACTGAACGTTTTCCACCTTCAACAAAGACAAATTTCTAAAAGTTCTGCATTAAGTTATCCCAAAGTTCTAGTTATCGAGTGATATTTGTTTTAAAGAATTGTGATTACCAGAAACCCAAACACAAAACACGATAAAAACTTATCTATAAAAAGCTTATCTAAATAGAACAGGTTGGGTGTGTCAACTAGTTTTGGCTCAACAACACATAAACAGTTAAAATATGTCATGGTGTCTACAATATTTGTAATGTGGAAAAGAGGGGCAATTTTCTGCCCTCTCAAAAATCGAAAGCGGAGGGAAGCAAGTGTCCGGGGGGCATTTGTCCTTGAATCTACTTGTACATACAACATTGCAGAGATTTCCCAGGCCCTGCAATATAATATATATGTATTTACAAGGCTCCTTAAACATTTATCTGATTTTTTAACTTTTTGGCTGGATTGCTCGCAATCCAGGCTTATAGATTGGCGAATGCCGTCCGTCCGTCCATCCGTCCGGTTGACCTTTTTGTTTGTGTTAGTTATAGCCAAAGTATAATACCTACAGTAACCAAACTTGGCATGTGGGTTCAGAATGAGGGTCACATTACATGTCATAGATTAGCAGGTTACTATGACCCCTTTGTGACCTAGTTTTTACGCTTCATTGACTTAGAGAATTTCTAGGTTGACCTTTTTGTTTGTGTTAGTTATAGCCAAAGTATAACACCTACAGTAACCAAACTTGGCATGTGGTTTCATAATGAGGGTCACATTACTTGTCATAGGTTAGTTGGTTATTATGAACCCTTTGTGACCTAGTTTTTACGCTTCAATGACTTAGAGAATTTCCAGGTTGACCTTTTTGTTTGTGTTAGTTATAGCCAAAGTATAATACCTACAGTAACCAAACTTGGCATGTGGGTTCAGAATGAGGGTCACATTACATGTCATAGGTTAGCAGGTTACTATGACCCCTTTGTGACCTAGTTTTTACGCTTCAATGACTTAGAGAATTTCCAGGTTGACCTTTTTGTTTCCGATCAATAACTAATAAAAGAATTGGCCTAGAATCTTCAAACTTGCTGTGGTGGTTGGTCATGACAACTAGATGGCCCCTATTGTTTTTGAGGTCACTAGGTCAAAGGTCAAGGTCACAATGACCTTAACTGGTGAAATAGTTTCCGATCAATAACTGTTCAAGGGTTTGGCTTGGGATCTTCAACCTTGCTGTGGTGGTTCGTCATGACCGCTATAGTTTTTGAGGACACTAGGTCAAAGGTCAAGGTCACCATGACCTTAACTGGTTAAATGGTTTCCGATCAATAACTGCTCAAGGGTTTGGCTTAGAATCTTTAAACTTGCTGTGGTAGTTGGTCATAACCACTGGATGACCCCTATTGTTTTTGAGGTCACTAGGTCAAAGGTCACCATGACCTTAACTGGTGAAATGGTTTCCGATCAATAACTGCTTAAGGGTTAGGCTTAGGATCTTCAACCTTGCTGTGGTGGTTGGTCATGACCACTGGATGACTCCTATTGTTTTTGAGGTCACTAGGTCAAAGGTCAAGGTCACCATGACCTTAACTGGTAAAATGTTTTCTGATCAATAACTGCTCAAGGGTTTGGCTTTGGATCTTCAAATTTGCTGTGGTGGTTGGTCATGACAACTAGATGAGCCCTCTTGTTTTTGAGGTCACTAGGTCAAAGGTCACCATGACCTTAACTGGTGAAATGGTTTCCAATCAATAACTGCTCAAGGGTTTGGCTTAGGATCTTCAAACTTGCCGTGGTGGTTGGTCATGACCACTAGATCACTCCTGTTTTTAGGTAACTAGGTCAAAGGTCAAGGTCAAATGACATTAACTGGTGAAATGGTTTCCAATCAATAACTGCTCAAGGGTTTGGCTTAGGATCTTCAAACTTGCTGTGGTGGTTGGTCGTGACCACTAGATGACCCCTATAGTTGTTGAGGTCACTAGGTCAAGGTCAACATGACCTTAACTTGTGAAATGTTTTCAGATGAATAAATGATTAGTGGTTTGGCTTAGGATCGTCAAAGATGCTGTGGTGATTAGTCATGACCACTAGATGACCTCTATAGTTGAGGTCACTAGATCAAAGGTCAGGGGGTCTGTGGTTATACATGTTTTACAAACATCTCTTGTTAGCTCCACTTTTTCAAAAAGTGGAGCTATTGTCATGACCCTCTCGTCGGCGTCGGCGTTGGTTAACCTTTTTGTTAAGGTCCTTTTCTCAGAAACCATCAAAGATATTTGGATCATATTTGGTATGTATGTCTACTATCACAAGGGAAACCCATTTCACAAGGGTAGGTAACCCTAAAATTAATTTTGTCGTAGTTATGCCCCTTTTTCGACTTAGAATTTTCATTGTTGTTTAAGTTTTATGTTCAGGTCCATGTCTCAGAAACTGTCCAAGATATTTGGTTCAAATTTGGTATGCATGTTAACTATTACAAGGGGGACCCATTCCACAAGGGCAGGTAACCCTAAAATTAATTTTGCTATAGTTATCTGCCCTTTCTGACAGACTTCCAGTACACTATCCAGCACTAAAGAAAGTGGAGCGCGCTGTCTGCGGACAGCTCTTGTTTTTTACACTTCAATGAATTTCTAGGTTGAACTTTTTAACATGTGGAGTCATAATGAGGACCTCATGCAGTTGGAATATGTTTAACTATTTATTATGCATTCAGCATCTGCTGATGCAGAAATGTATAATGATTGACTGCTCATCTATATCACTTTAATCGGCAATCCGGCCATACCGACATTGGCGGTTTCTTGTATAAAATATTGAAACATCAGATCAGCAGTCACCTTGAAAACTGATGTGACTACACTGTATATGGACCATTAATAAAAAGCATCACTCATTTATACATGTACTTGAGATACCAATAAATATTCCCTATTAGTCCACATTAAAAACTCGAGAATGCTAAGAGAGCAGTCTTTTGGGGTAAAATAGTCAATGGATTTCTTGACAATACTTGCTTGTTGAATATACCTTGCAGCTGCCGCAGTCTTTTATTGCATCAATATTTTGTTTGATAAAAGCTCTTGTCATTTTAGTCGATCTTTATATTTACATCATGATTAGGTATGTCTGCTTAATTGCCAGTTTTACTCTGCCAGCTTCTCTGCCTTTCTGTATGCCTGCATGAATATACAGTATGTGTTTTTTAATCATAACACATGAAACAAGTGAAGACAGTGTAGAAGTTAATCTTTTAACTGTGCATATAAACCAAACAGAGCAGACCCTGATCAGACAGTTCCTACAGGATCAGGATTAACAATGTCATTTATTGACTCCTTGTAATGTATGATAACGTTATTAGTCCCTTACCGGTTGGGGGACTATAGGTTTGCTCCATTTCGTCCATCCGTCTGTCCGTCATGCTTTTTGTCCGGGCCATATCTCTTACAAGGGTAGGCCAAATTCATTATAACTTCACACATTGAACAAGCATGATAAGAGGAAGTGTCATGCACAAGGTTCATAACTCTAGCATCAATATTTTTGGAGTTACTCTCCTTTTTCATATTTTTTGTCCAGACAATAACTCTTTATCTACTGGTTCAATTGATTTGAAACTTCACATATGGAACAAGCATGATGAGAGAAAGTGTCATTTACAAGGGCCATAACTCTAGCATCATTATTTTTGGAGTTATTCCCCTTTTTCATTTTTTCATGCTCTGTCCATCTGTCACGCATCATGTCTGAGCCATATCTTCCACAAGGGCAGGCCAAATTCATTATAACTTCACACATTGAACAAGCGTGATGAGAGGAAGTGTCATGCACAGGAGCGATAACTCTAGCATCAATATTTTTTATGTTATTCCCCTTTTTCATATTTTCTTGTCCGGACAATAACTCTTTATCTACTGGTTCAATTGATTTGAAACTTCATATATGGAACAAGCATGATGATTGGAAGTGTCATACACAAGGGCCAAAACTCTGGTATCAATATTTTGGGAGTTTTCCCTTTTTTCATATTTTCTTCTCTGGACAATAACTTCATCTGCTGGTTCAATTGATTTGAAACTTCACATAATTGGAACTAGCATGAGGAGAGGAAGTGTCATGCACAAGAGCCATAACTCTAGCATAAATATTTTTGGAGTTATTCCCCTTTTTGATATTGTTTTTCCTATGAATTTTACAAATACCATTCAGGTTGGTCATGTATATTCCATTGTCAACTACACATTGGGTGGGTGGGTCAGAGGAGGGTTTTTTTTTAATCCAGTGGGGGGCTCATGTATTGCATAGCAATACAACATTAACTTGTTACATATTACATTTTGCAGCAGCTGCAGTCATTTTATTGCATCAATATTATAATTAACAATCATACCCCAGAAACGAAGTTTTTGAGGGGGTATATAGGAGTAAATGTATTGGTCGGTTGGTCTGTCTATCTGTCTGTCCATGACATGTCTGTCCGTGGCAGGTTTGGGATCAAGGCAGCTGAGTGGGGGTATTCCATCACCATTAGTGATAGTTCTAGTTATAGTTTATCTTTATATATAACAACATGATTAGGTATATTTGCCATACCGCCTGTTTTATTCTAACAGCTTGTCTGCGTTTCTGTCTACATGCATGAAAATCAATTATGTAATTTTTATCATGGCATATGAAACAAGTGAAGACAGTGAAGAAGCAAATCTGTTATATTATTTAACCCTTCGCTTGCTATTCGCATCAATATACGTACCTGTAAATAGTGAAAACCCAGATGAGACAGCTCCTGCAGGAGCTGTCTCATCAGGGTCTGTACTATTTACAAGTTGATTGTGCAACCAGTGCGCTCCACAGCAGTGATTTCACAGCGAAATACTTGTACGCAGTGAAGATATATGTAATTATACAACAGGACACGGGTAAAGAAGGAGAAATGTATTTTAAATTCAGCAAGCGAAGGGTTAACAGTTCCCCTTATATAAACCCTTTTTCACACCTTTGCAACAGAGTAGACTCATTTCAGATGGCTCCTATAGGAGCCGTCTGATTAGGGTCTGCTTTGTTAGCTTATGAAATTATAATACATCCGACTCTACAGTTTTGCCAAAACCAAAACATGCTGTGCCTGTGTAAAAATTCAGCTAATAGAGATTCATGCATTCATTATTTCTGACATGAATATGCAACAGGGAAAGGGTTAAGCAAAACAGAGCAGGCCCTGGACAAACAGATCCTGCTGGAGCTGTCTGATCTGGGTCTACAGTGTTTGCAAATGAGTAAATATACATATTAATGAAGTAAAGGGTTGTACAATTATGGACTTGTGTTGATCTCAGTACTGGTATGTGTTTTCTGACACATGTCAAAACCAGTTATTTGAGCACTGTCAGTTTTTTTCTTACAAGACTGCCAATACGGAGCTTTTTTCACATTCATTAATTATTTTAAGTGTAATACTCTGCAAAGCAAAAAGTAACCCCATAACACAGAATTAATGAAGGGCCATTATTCTGGTATCAGTATTTTTGGAGTTATTAGCTGTTATCATTTTCTTCTTGAAAAATGTAGTGTGGAAAACGCATAATGAGGGGAAGTATCATTCATCAAGACCATAACATTTTTAGTGATTTCCCTTTACATATTGCTTTTATTAGAGGGGAGACATCCGTTTTTGTGACAAAAACCTCTAGTTTCTTATGTTAATATTCATTGGAAAAAAGTCCAATAGTATAAAAAATGTAATTACATGTACCTGTAGATATATTGTGCAGCATCTGCAGTGATCGTAAGCATGGCAACAGCTGTTATGGTTTGATTTTACTTTAACCCTTTTCCTTGTGAATGTCTATACAAGAATTCATGACTTCATGAATATTTATTAAAAAAATACCAATAATCGTCTGAACATTTTTTTCTTGGCAAAAATGGTAGAATCAGATATATATTGTCATAAGCACAAAAGAGCAGACCTTGATCAAAAATCTCCAGCAGGAGCCATCTGATCTGGAATTACTCTGTATTTAATTGGGTGAAAATATGTCTCTATCAGGGGAATTGGAATGATTGTTATTACACGGAGGTAATTAACAGAGACAGTTTGATAGTTGAAAACGCTGTCATAGAAAATCTATCTATATTGTTTCATGGCAACCTGACTGGCGTAGCAGCTGTATTTACCTTTTAGCTCATCTGAGCACTTGGTGACATAAAGTTCTCTAAGTGAGCTCTTGTAATAGTGCTGTATCTTTCATTGTTCATCTTTAGCAGTTTACTTTAGAGCTTCCTTTAACCCTTTTCTTACACATTTCCATACCTTTTTAAACAGGTTAGACTCAGATCAGACCACTCCTGTGGTAGTCTTCTGATCAGGGCCTGCACTGTTTGCTTTAATGAAATTAAATAGATCTGATCCTTCAATTTTTGTCTAAGTCAACAATTCCCTGTAAAGTTGTTACATGATAAAACTTAAGTTAATGAATATAATCATGAAGTGACCAATTTATACATAAATATTCATTATGGGATGGATTTAAAAAAAATGGGGGCAATTGTGACAAAAATTCACTGAAAGGTTTCTTGTAAGGTCGTCTTACAATTTTGTTCATAGAATTGAATTCCATTTAGAATTGGTTGTCACACTGCCTCTGAAACGTCTGAGCAGATTTCAATATATTTGAACGTCTTTTCATGCCTGTAGCAGCTGAGCAGATTTCGATATATTTGAACGTCTTTTCATGCCTGTTTCAAACAGAGTAGACCAAAATCAGATGGCTCCTGAAGACACTGACTGATCAAGATCTGGTTTGTTCTCTTATGAAATGATATAGATCTGATTCTGCAGTTTCTGCCATGGCCAAAATGTATTGTGTTCATATGCCAGGCTAAAACTTTAACTAGTTAGTGTACACGACATGTGCTATTTGATCTGGGTCTCCTCTGTTTGCAAAGGCGTATACATGTATATTGGATAAAGGATTACCAGTAATCTCTTGGTTTCTATTTTATTTTCAGGGTGGAAGCACTGGGCCAGACTCCCTACCTGCCTATCTCCGGATAGTGACAAGGGGCCCAGTAGCAGATGTTCGCTCAGACATCAGCTCTCTAGAACTATTTTCTGTAAGTAAGTTTGTTGTGTTTGCAGGCTTTAAATAATTGTCTTCTGCAGAAATTGTTGTCATTCTTTTTTTTTCTTACCATTTCACCATGTCAGAGTGTCAACAAATTTGGATCCTGATCATGCTGATGAGATGCCAAGTTACTCGGCATTTCATCGGGATCCAAACTGTTTCCATAGTTAAATTATGATTTCTTGTTAGCATGAGAAGAGTCAGTAATGCATTCCAAATGTTCAGACTTATTTGTACCTACATGTAAACTATATTGACAAGTGCAAAGTCTTGTAACAGCTTGGAATAGGGATTTAAAACAGTCGGCAGTAATGTGCTGAGTGGCATTTCATCCAGATTCAAAATAGTTGGTGATAAGGTGCTGAATGTAACTTGGCATTTCAACCAGATATGAAACTGTCGTTGATAAGGTGCAGAGTAACTTCGCTTTTCATTAAAATTCAAACTGTTTCACACTAAAATTACACAGCAATTTATAGATAAATATGTGTATTCAAATACTGAATTCGTCATTTCTCCCAAAACCCCTATATTGTTACCTCTGTTTAGAACTGTTTCTGCAAGATAACTCTATAGTGTGGTCACGACATAGTGTTTGGTGCAGTATTAAAAGAACTATTCTTTAAAATGTTTTAATTTATGTATCGTACCTGGACCTCTTTAATCATTATTTTGAAGAAAAAATCTGATTTACCTATTTACACATTAGCTGTGAATTTGTGATGACCTATGCAATAACAGTTTGGATACAGACTAGACACCATCTCATCAGGATCTAATCTATTTGAAACTCTGATTGTATTGAAACAATGACAATGAACTTGAGAATTGTGGCAGATGACCATTCTTGCAGAGGACAATTATCTAGCATGCAAAAGTTATACAGATTGAAGAAATGACAGTTTTGTAATCTATATTAAGCAAACAGCAGACACAACAGGCGCTGTCTGATCTGGGTCTGCAAAGTGTGTTTTTGGAGTAACCCATTCCCTCATAGGCTGTTTTTAGATCCAACAACTTTGAATAAATCTATCGAAAAGGAGCATTAACTAGAGAAAAGGGAAATTTTAGAATTTGTTTAAAACCATTGTGATAAATAGAGCATTTGCTCCTATAGGAGCAAATGCTCTATTTATCACAATGTTTTCAAAAAGTGACTTTTACAGAGGCCTCAAAAGGTTTCAATATTCGGGAATTGGTTAAAGCATACATGACAAGACAGAACTTTTTTCAAAGTCAACCCCCCTTAGCCTTTGTGTTTTGTTCCATTTTGGCCCTAATAATGCTGATTTTTACAGAGGCGTAGAAAGACGTATTTATGGAGGAAAGGGGTAACTGATTAGAGCTATTTTCACAATGGTCCTATTTGTGATGACATGTCATGATGTGCAAGCAGTGTTGATCAAGATGAGATGCTAGATAACTTGGCAGATAACTCATCAGGATCTAAACTACTTGTACTTGTAGACACTGAAAAAATGTAGAAAAATATACCTTGGAGCCTTGTAGCAGACAACAGTGTGAAGACTATACAACAGAGCTCTCTGTAATGACAATTAATGCTTTCCCTGTTCTATATATATTCAAAATTCCAGTACCTCCTGAACATTTGTAGACAAAATAGTTATAATGAAATACTGAACAACAGATAAAAGTGCATACTCAAATACTAAAATCCTCATTTCTCCACCAAACCCTATGTTGTGACCACTTTTTAGAATCATCCCTTGGAGAAATGTTTTAATTTACAAATCCTATCTGGAGCTCTGGAAATATGAAAGGTGAAACTTTTTGGCCATTTTAGAAACTAAAGAGACATATCTATCAAATTCCATTAGCAAACAGAGCAGACCTTGATCCAATGGGATTCTTTTGATCTGGGTCTACTTGGTTTGCAAATGCTTGAAAAGGTGCTTATATGAAGGGGACAAAAAGAGGTCTAATTCTTGGTTTTATAAGGAGGTGGTAGCTTAATCCAGGACAAATGTGATGCAAAAAGCTCATGTAGGAACTTTTTGCATTACTTTTGCCCTGCATTAAGCAACCATCTGCTTTTAAAGACCACAAGAGTTATTCATTTTGCTTTAGATTAATCTTCTTTTCTGTGGAATAGTTTTGGCTGATTCTGGATTTTATATACGGGTTCTACCACTAATATACATTACTCGTCTTATCTACTATTACTACCTTTCCTCCATAGGCTATTTTTAGACCCAACCTCTTTGAATGAATCTACCCAAAAGGAGCAGTTACTAGAGAAAAGTAAATTTTAGAATTTTGTAGTTTGAAATCATTGTGATAAATAGAGCATTTGCTCCTATATGGTTTCAAGAAGTGGTTATTACAGAGGCGTAGAAAGGCGTATTTATGGAGGAAAGGGTTAACTTAAGATATATTGTATTTAGATTTTTTACCAAATAGTTGGCCATTGGCATATGCCAGTTTAGGGCTCTTGTTTGTATTTTTGTTATTAACCTTTTACATGATAAAGATGCATACTGGTTCTAAATCTTACGCATTTGCTGACCAGAGTAAACCCAGATCAGACAGCTTCCGTAGGAGATATCTGATTATAAGGTCTGCTCCAGTTTGCTGATTTGCTACAAGTTATGACTCTCTTTTGCCAAGGACAGATGTTCTTATTTAAAAATTTTACTACAGGAATTAAACAATATTCTTAATGGGTAGAGTCTTGCAGGAATATTCATGAAGTAATATTGACTTTTTCAGAGGTCCAGATAAGATGCGTAAATTAGACCATTTTCAAGAATAAATCTCCAAACCATATTTTGTGACCACTCTTTAGAATTGTCTCTTTGAGAGTGGTCATAACATATGGTTTGGTGGAGAAATAACGATTTCAGTATTTGAGTATGCATGTTTATCTTTTTCTCTACTTTTTGTTTTTCAGGCAACCAATGCTAATACAGATCCATTCCAGGTTATAGAATACATGAAGGAATCTGTTAAGAAACGGCTGCCGACAGACACATAACAGTAGCTGTTATATAGGGGCTGTAACCTTTACAATAAAGTGGTGGAATCATGTTAACCTGTGGTTAGATGCCAAGTGAATGAATAGTCTCACCAGGATCCAAACTTTTGGATACACTGATTGTGATTTTTGCATCAAAAAAGTGATGGAAGAAAAAATTATATTGAGAATTGGAAGCTAGGACTATGGATTGTTTGGCACATGGTGATCCAATTCAATCCAAGCAAATCACGAATAGATCCATGGACCATCTGAGCATACTTGAAGGTTTCTTGTGTCATGAGTTACTTTGTTTAAACTTAAAAATGTATTAAAACTATAGGAGCTTTTTGTTTTTTAAATTTTGATTCATAGTAACTTTGAAAAATTGTTTACTTTCCCAAACTAATTGCCAATGTTTTTAAACATCAGATTGAATTAATTGCAAAATGTTATATTACACTCATCTCTACCAAGCACCATGCGTGAAATCTTGACTGATTTATGCCGAGGTCTTGGAACTTTATCAATTATGTCAAGGTTTTGGTAGTAATAGACTGATTTGTCAGTTGGTGTTCTTGCTATATACAAACTCTTGCACTGCTTTGTGGGATGTGGTTCACAAGAACCAAGTACTCGGATACTCATTACAGCTCTAAATGAATTGGGTGCAAATTTCTCCAGTCATGAGTAACTGTTGTCCATGGTGCTAAAGGTTAATAAAACAAAGACCTTATATACAGGGACATATTCCAAATACATAAAACGTTATTTCTCCACCAAACCCTATGTTGTTACTACTCTTTAGAGAAATAATTTTTTGTTTTATATGACTTTATATTGTAGATTAGGGTAAATTTGTGGAATAGGGTAAAATTTCTGAGAAGTTCTGCCCGCAAAAACTGCATATTTTGCCACATCCTCAAAAATTTATGACAGTTCATTGTCAGATTGAATGTTACACTAGATTCAACATTTGTGGATTTTTTATTATTTTGTGGGATAATACATTTCTGTGATACAGTACTTTGTCACAAAAGTTTGTCTGCATGCTTAACCCTTTCCCTCATATAAACATGTTTTCACACAACTGCAAACAGAGAAGACCCAGATCAGACGGCTCCTCTAGGAGCCGTCTGATCAAGGTCTGCTCTATTTGCTAATGGAATTTGATAGATATATTTCTATACTTTCTAAAATAGCAACAAAGTTCCACCTTCAATGTTTCATTATGGCTATTTTGTCAATGAATATGCAGTAGGTATTGAAATTTGGAATAAACATACAACAGGGAAAGGAATAACCTTTGCAATGGATTGTTCTAAACTGCAAACACAGCAAGTGAATAATATGGGATTTTTGAGTTACATGACAAACAGTGCAGACATGATGGAGAAGGATGCCATTATAATAATACATCTAATTAAAATTCATGATATCATTATTATTATTATTAATCATTAATCAATTATTTATTGGTGTGTGTGTGTGTGTGAAATGGCAATACATTTTTTTTTCAAGAGGGACCATTTTGTAAAAGTACATTGGAATGCTACAAACATACAATTTTTACTCTTTACTTGATGGTTGAGATGCACTTTTATGATTTTGCAAACAGAGTAGATGGTAGATCAGACAGCTCCTGCAGGAAATTTAGATCAATAATTTTCAAAATTCTCTACCAAAGCCTATCTTGTTTATTCTCATTAGAATGCCTCTATGAGGTGATTGTAAGTACATGTACCATGAAGATAGGATTGGGCTGAGAATTTTGTGCATCTCATAACTCATTTCCTCATATTGATGACTTGACGCCTCTGTAAAAGTCACTTTTTGAAACCATTGTGATAAATAGAGCATTTGCTCCTATAGGAGCAAATGCTCTATTTATCAGAATGGTTTCAAACTACACAATTCTAAAATTCTCCTTTTCTCTAGTTAATGCTCCTTTTTGATAGGATTGGATCTAAAAATAGCCTATGAGATTATGGGTTAACACCATGTTGAAATGCAACGTCTGAGTAGGATGTGCAATGTTGAGTACCTAGTTCTAATTGATAACTGATGTGTTTCTGCATTGTCATATAACCTGTAAAAGGTCTTAATTTTGGGTCATAGAGGCAGGTGGTAGTTTAATGCAGGATGAAAGTTGTGCAGAAAGCTCCTTTAGGGTCTTTCTGCATTACTTTCATGCTGCTTAAGCAGCCACCTGCTTTTAAAGAAACCCATGTTTATTATACCTCCACAAACAGAGTTTGAGGGGGTATACTGGAATCAGCCTGTCGGTTGGTCGGTCGGTCGGTTGGTCGTCGGTCGGTCTGTCCGCAAAATCTTGTACTTTCAACTCCTCCTTCAGTTTCAACCGGATTCATTTGATACTTGGCATCAATGTTACTCAGGTGTAGTAGATGTGCAAGACACAAATTTCAGGTCTCTGTGGCCTTGACCTTGACCTTTGTCCTTGAAATTGGTCTTGAAATTGGCAGGCAAAATCTTGTACTTTGAACTCCTCCTTCACTTTCAACCTGATTCACTTGATACTTGGCATAAATGTTACCCAGGAGTAGTAGATGTGTAAGACACAAATTTCAGGTCTCTGTGACCTTGACCTTGACCTTTGGCCTTGAAATTGGTCTTGAAATTGGCAGGCAAAATCTTGTACTTTGAACTCCTCCTTCACTTTCAACCTGATTCACTTGATACTTGGCATAAGTGTTTATACTCAGGAGTAATATATATGCAAGACACAAATTTCAGGTCTCTGTGACCTTGACCTTGACCTTTGGCCTTGGAATTGGTCTTGAAATTGGCAGGCAAAATCTTGTACTTTGAACTCCTCCTTCAATTTCAAGCTGATTCACTTGATACTTGGTATAAATGTTACTCAGGAGTAGTAGATGTGTAAGACACAAATTTCAGGTCTCTGTGACCTTGACCTTGACCTTTGTCCTTGAAATTGGTCTTGAAATTGGCAGGCAAAATCTTGTACTGTGAACTCCTCCTTCACTTTCAAGCTGATTCACTTGATACTTGGCATAAATGTTATTCAGGAGTAGTAGATGTGCAAGACACAAATTTCAAATCTCTGTGACCTTGACCTTTGGCCATGAAATTGGTCTTAAAATTGGCAGGCAAAATCTTGTACTTTGAACTCTTCCTTCACTTTCAACCTGATTCACTTGATACTAGTTTTGGCTTGTGTGTCGCAAACTCCTCCTTCAGTTTTGAAGTTACTGAATTTATATTTGGGATACGTAATAGTCACAAATAGCAGATGCGCAAGACACAATTTTCATGTGTTTACGGTTAGCCATTGTAGAATTATCTCCCCCTGAACTTTGAATATTTTTTGTCATTTTTGCATGAAACATGGGGAGTTGGTGTCACAAACTCCTCCTTCATTTTGATTAAATTGATACTTGCCATACATACTGAACACGAATAGTACATGTGCAAGACACAATTTTCCTGTGTTTAGTGTTAGCCATTACAGAATTTTCTCTATCTGAACTTTGGGTATTTTTGTTATTTGGTCCTGTTACATGTTCAAAACTTGGATTTGCAATCAAGGCTGCCGTGTGGGGTATTCATCACCTTTAGTGATAGTTCTAGTTTATTGAGTAGTTGCTTTAGAGGTATTCTACTGCACTTTATGATACTGCCTTTTATCATTGTACATGTATTTCTGATACAAAGTTATTATGATAAATAATGAGACAGAGTCTTGCCTGAATATTCACGACGTTAACCCTTTATTTCATGTACGTGTATAAACCTTTACTCCATGTATAAACAGAGTGCTGTAGGAGCCATCTGATCAGGGTCTGCTGAGTTTGCTAATGACATTGTATAGACCTGATTCTACAGTTTCTGTCATGGTATCATTGATTCTTGCATGATTATTCACGGAGTAAATGGTTAAGGGTTGCACTGTGTATGTATGTTAAGTCTTATTAATAATACATAACATATCTATTATACATGTTTTTGACCTCAAATGTATTGTAATTTGTAAATTACATAAGAATATAGATGTTCTGTTTGCTTTTTAACCGGGTTTTCACGGAAAACTCCGGTTATTGAAATGGTGATGTACGGCGGCGGGTGGGCTGTCGGACGGTCGGGTGGGCGACTGTCAATCTTGTAAGAGCAACTCCTCTGAAACTGTTCAAGGGATTTTCATAAAACCTTGCATGTAGCAAGGACACGATATGTAGATGTGCATATTATCAGGGATTTTTCCTTCCGCAATTTTTCTGGGATTTATGCCCCTTTGAACTTAGAAATCACTAGGTCTTTTGACACTATCCTTGTAAGCACAACTCCTCTCAAACTGTTCAACAGAACTTCATTAAACATGTATGTAGCAAGGACACAATATGTAGATGTGCATATTGTTGGGGATTTCTCCTTCTCAAATTTTTCTGAGAGTTATGCCCCTTTGAATTTAGAAATTGCTAGGTCTCTTGACCCTACCCTTATAAGCGCAACTCCTCTAAAACTGTTCAACAGAATTTCATAAAGCCTTGTATGAAGCAAGGACACAATATGTAGATGCTCATATTGTCAGGGATTTTTCCTTCTGCAATATTTCTGGGAGTTAAGCCCCATTGAACTTAGAAATCACTCAGTCTTTTGACCCTACCATTTTAAGCGCAACTACTCTAAAACTGTTCAACAGAATTTCATAAAACCTTGTATGTAGCATGGACACAATATGTAGACGTGCATATTGTCAGGGATTTTTCCTTCTGCAATTTTTCTGGGAGTTATGCCCCTTTGAACTTAGAAATCACTAGGTCTTTTGACCCTATCTGTTTAAGCGCAACTCCTCTGAAACTGCTCAAGAGATTTTCATAAAACCTTGCATGTAGCAAGGACACAATATGTAGATGTGCATATTGTCAGGACTTTTTTCCTTCTGCAATTTTTCTGGGATTTATGCCCCTTTGAACTTAAGAAATCAATAGTTAATAGTGAAGGAAAACCCTGTTTGATGTCGTTCGACATTTCTTGTTTCACTGCTGTCACAGGGAGATCAAATGGGATACTTTTTTGTCTTCAACCTAACCCTGGTGTGGAAAAATAATGTCTGCTCAAATTTGGATCTAGTGCAATTTTGACTTTATGTAACCATTGTGATAAATAGAGCATTTGCTTCCATGGAGCAAATGCTCTGTTTATCACAATGGTTTAAAAACTACAAAAATCTCTAATTTTCCATTTCTCTTTAATGCTCCATTTCGGTACACTCATTCAGAGAAGTTGGATCTAAAAATAGCCTATGAGGGAATGGGTTAAAACTCCCAATACAAACAAACAATATCATATTATATGTTGCTGTTTGCAGGTATATATGTAGTGGCATGTACTGGTGTTTTTTACTTGTATAAAATGAAATGTTTCAGTTGCTCATTGTAGCATGTACATGTGACTTTACCTGATAAATATTTATCTAATAAATATTGACATCATGAATATTTATTAGCTGAATGGTTATGGCCGATTCTATTACCATGTAATTACATGACGCTAATAATACATCTGAAACTATGTAAGCACATAATAATAACCTTTTTGTGAAAATCACCTCACCTCAAAAAAGTTCCTCCCCATATTTACAAAATGTCTTAATATGAAAAATATAAATATCTGTTGAAACTTTCTTTTACTTTTGAAGTTAATTATTTAAAGTATGTTATTGTATAAAACTAGACCATAATTTCTTCTCTTCTCTTCTCTGTGGATACTACACTCCCTCACTACATTGAGGATTATGTGTATAATATTATGTATTATTTGAGCCTTTATACCTTGCTTTGTGTCACGTATGGCCTTTCAGTACCTTTTTATTACAGTTTTGCGATATATTTCATGCACATAGATGTGTGAGTATAAGCTTAATATATGACTTAGTTTTTAAAATGAACAAAACCCAACTTTGTTATGTAGGTATAAATCGCTGTTCGTGGTAGCAAAGTAACTATGACCTAATCTAATATCATAGACTTTGCAGCAATGATGTCCCTTGGCAGTGCCATGTAATTTCTGTTAGACCAGAGTTTATATTGTATAACTCCAGATTTCATAAAAAAACTAAATTAAGGATGATATTAGGATGCCAGCGGAATTTATGGCGGTATCGTGTAATTCTCACAGTGAGTGTGATTTTTACCCTTTCACGGGTTATATAAATCCATGGCAATAGACACTCCGAATGTTTATAATGGTATCTGAGTACAGTAGTGTTGGGTCATTGCTGAAACTGTTGAGGGTCATTGAGGGTCATCTCTGTTTGCTTATATGTTATAAACCAGACCCATGTGGTTACCAGACAGAATCTTCTGTATTAATCCTTTCCTTCATGAATATTCATGTAAGAAATAATGACGTCATGAATATTATTTAGATTATTTTCTTATAATAGAACACGGACACATGAAATTTTAACCATGACAGAAACTGTAGAATCATATTATCTATCATATCAAAAGCAAACATAGCAGACCCTGATCAGATTGCTCCTATAGGATATGCCTGATCTGGATCTACTCTGTTTGCAAAGGCATAGAAAGGCATATTTATGGAGTAAAGGGTTAAGCAACCACCTGATCCCATGTTTATTCATTCTGTGGTTACTACAGGCAAGCTTTTCTGTATGTTATTTAGTCAAACCAATATAATATAATTTGCTACGACGTTTTATCTGAGAATTCTGTTGCAGATCTTGGTATTTTATCCCGTATTCATGTGTTTACCATGCAGTCAAGACATTTTCTTGCATTTATCTTTTGTTAACCCATTCCCTCATATTGACACCTTTTGACGCCACTGTAAAAGTCACTTTTAGAAACCATTGTGATAAATAGAGCATAACTTTTGCTCCTATGGAGCAAATGCTCTATTTATTACAACGGTTTCTAAACTACAAAATTTTAAAATTTCCCTTTTCTCTAGTAAATGCTCCTTTTCGGTAGATTTATTCAAAGAGGTTGGGTCTAAAAAAAGCCTATGAGGTAATGGGTTAAATGATTAGGCTTCATGTTGTTTGTTGGTTCCAGTGTGAAAATAGAACAAACGGTTATAGTTTGTGCTAGTCTTTGTTAATTGCTTTATTACATGATCTTGTGTTGCTCAGTGATTTTGCTCTATATCATATTGGAAGACATTTTTTTGTATAATAAATAGTATCCAAATGTTTAGATTTTATTTATTGTAGTTAGAATTCCAGATATGCCCTGATATTACAAGTTCACATTTATATTATACATGTATAGGGTAATGCTTTAGACTGGCAAGTTTCAAATAACATCTATATGTCCTCCTGACAAGTAGTGTAACCGAGCTATAGATAACATGCTTGAATTAACACTTTGAATGCTGAATTCTCAAACGGAATAGTCCATTATTATTAAACATCTGCAGGAGTCGGCTGATCTGGATCAACTATGTTTGCAAAGGTGTTAAAAATGTTAACGCTTTACCTGATAGACACTTTTTCATGCCTTTGCAGAGTAGACCCAGATCAGCCGCCTCTGTCAGATCAGGGTCTGCTCTGTTTGCTTACAGAAATATATAGATCTGATTTTATCGTTTCTATTATGGCCAAAATCTCCTGTGTCCATATGCCATTATACAAGTTCATGAATTGATATTCATGATGTTATTATATCTTACATAAATATTCGTCTGGTTAATAAACAGATTGAAGGAAAAATAGAATGGTAAAAAAGTGGGATAGATTAGATAAACACAGGTATAAGAGAAAGTTTGCAGTATATTAAAGCAGAACAAAAAGTTCTACAGAAAGCTTCTCCTAATGAATATTTATGGTTTCCAACAGGAGCCATCTGATCTGGGTCTACTCTGTTAAACCCTAATAAGAGTGAAAGAATTAAGTAACCACCTACGTTTAAGATACCTATGTTTATTCATACAGTGGTAGCTTTAGAGGCGTTTTAACCCTTTACTCCATAAATACGCCTTTTTGCGCCCATTGTAAACAGGGTAGACCTAGATCAGATGGCTCCTGTCTGATTAGGGTCTGCTCTGTTTGCTTGTGAAATAATATATAGTTTCTATAATGCCCTAAATTTCCTGTTTTCACATGCCATTATAAAAATTAATCTAATCAATATTCATGGCATTGTTTCTTACATGAATATTCATGGAGTAAAGTATCTAGTTGTAATGTTTCTAATCGGGTATCAAACAGAACCACAGTTGGACAACACAAAACACCACATGTTTTCTGCACGAGTTATTATACCAGCTTTCTCTTTTGTCATTATGTCTCCCCCCCCCCCCCCCCCCCCCTTTAGGTGAGGGAGACATATTGGTGTTGTGCAGAAAGTCTGTGTCCGTCTGTCTGTTTAAATTCTTGTGCAGCTAACTCCTCCTACACCATTAGAGGGATTTCCTTCAAACTTTTACATATGAATCATCTATATGTGAGGATGGTCATGTGGTTTGGAATTTAGACTGCAACAATTTTCACAGAAGCTATGGCCCTTTGTATTTTTTCCTTATATAGAATATATAGCGAAAAAATCTTGTGCAGCTAACTCCTCCTACACTATTTGAGGGATTTACTTCAAACTGTTACATATGATCCAGCTATATGTGAGGATGGTGATGTGGTTTGGAATTTGGGCTGCAACAATTTTGACAGAAGTTATGGCCCTTTGTAGTTTTTCCGTATAGCGAAAAAATCTCGCCAACTCGATTTTCCTGGTATAGAATATATAGCGAAAAAATCTTGTGCAGCTAACTCCTACACTATTTGAGGGATTTACTTCAAACTTTTACATATGAACCAGCTATATGTGAGGATGGTTATGTGGATTGGAATATGGGCTGCAACACTTTTGACAGAAGTTTGGATTTTTTTTCAATTATGAAATTTATAGGGAAAACTAGTGTTTATAGATGTCTACAAAAGTTTACAGATAACCAATCTGTATGTGATGCACAACCAATCTATATGTATCTATGTATCTCTTGGTTACAACGTTCATTCCTCTTACGGGTGCGGGGCAGGGTACCGGGGGGAGACATGTGTTTTTCTCAAAAACTCTAGTTTTCAACAATCCCTTGATAAAAATATTTAATAATATTATTTCACATACACTCTGTTGTTTTGATTTTACTTTTGATTAATTTAAATATTTAATCTTCTACCTGCATGATGAACAGTCATGTAAGAAATATAATCAAACTTGGAATATTAATTAGCTGAATGTTTGTAATGGCTTAAGAACATGGGCATTTTGGCCATGGCAGAAAAAAGAGGATCAGTGTTTTACTCCATAAGCAAATGGAGGAAGCCCTGAGCAGATGGCTCTTACAGGAGCTGTCCGATCTAGGTCAGCCCTTTTGCAAAGACACCAAAGGGGCCTCTATGAGGTAAAGGGATAAACTAATATCAATCCTACTTTACATTTGCATTTATTGCCCTCCCCGATCAAAGGTATGTGTGTGTGTGTGTGTGTGGCGGGGGGGGGGATATTTTTTTGCTCCATCTGTCTTGTCCCCGACTTTAACGTTGGCGATCATTTTGTTGCCATTTCACACACATACTTCAAACTTGACATGCATGTGCAACTTATGGAGGGGAACATTTTTAGGGGTGACTTATTAAAGTCAAGGTCATACATCAAGGTCAAAGGTCATATTGGGGCATAGTGTTTCACCAATCAAATCTTGTATTACACTTGTTTCAGGTCACATACTGTAGCAGTCGCAGTGTTGTTAACCCTTACCCTCAAATCAATGCCTTTTCACACATTTGCAGAGTAGACCCAGATCAGACAGCTCCTATAGGAGCTGTGTGATCAGGGTCTACGCTGCTTATGAAACCAAAATAGATCCGACTCTACTGTTTTTACTAATACAAAAGCAATCGTGTCCATGTACCATTATAAAAACTTGAAAAGTGTCCCTCGGAACACTTGTGTCGCCTACCTGCGTACGGACCCTCTTCCCATCAATTTAAACTTGACACAATTGCAGTACATATAAATGGGTATACATGTAACATAAATCCAGCTATGATGCTACGTAACTTGGAGCATGATCTATATGTAAAAAGTGTGAAACTATGACAAAAAAATAATGAGAATAATGACCAAAGTGTAAAATGTGAAGTTTAAATTTAATGGCATCAGTAGATAAGGACTTATTGGCCTGACAAAAAAAATGAAACGAGTGTTCGGAAGAACACATGTGTCACCTGCCCGCAACTGACACAAAAACTGTTAATATGCTGCAGTGCGAAAATCAGAACAAAGGGGAATAACTAAAAAAGTATTGCATGCAGAGTGATGGGCCCTATTTACATCAATGGTCCTCAATGAGAGGAAGACACATTTGAAACCTCTATAATGATTAGTTTACAAATGACAGCTAAAAAAAGAAAGTGTGATGAAAATCAGAACAAAGGGGAATAAATAAAAAGGATTGCATGCAGAGAGATGGACCTTTGTTACATCAATGGTCCTCAATGAGAGGAAGACATGCATCAAATTTGAAAGCTCTATAATGGGGTCAAAATAGGCCCGCCCCAGCGGTGCCTTGTTTTCTATAGAAATATATAGTAAAACTTTGAATATCTTCTTCACTGAAACTGGAAGGTTCTTAGCTTTCATATTTGGCACATAGCATTATGTTCAGGTCCTCTACAAAAGTTATATAAATTATGCCCCTGGGGTCAAAATTGGCCCGCCCCAGAAGTGTCCATTTTTCTAAAGAAACATATAGTGAAAATCTTCTCTGAAACTAGAAGGTTCTCAGATTTCAGATTTGGCACATAACATCATGTTCAGGTCCTCTACAAAAGTTATATAAATTATTGCCCTAGGGTCAAAACTGGCCCACCCCAGGGGTGCCTTGTTTTTTATAGAAATATATAGTAAAACTTTGAATATCTTCTTCTCTAAAACTGGAAGGTTCTCAGCTTTCATATTTGGCACATAGCATCATGTTCAGGACCTCTACAAAATATATTTGAATTATGCCCCTGGGGTCAAAATTGACACGCCCCAGGGGTAGCCAGTTTTCAATAGAAACATATTCATAGTGAAAACTTTGAAAATCTTCTCCTCTGAAACTGGGAGGTTCTCAGCTTTCATATTTGGCACATAGCATCATGTTCAGGTCCTCTACAAAAGTTGGCCCCGCCCCAGGGCCGGCTAGTTTTCTATAGAAACATGTTGTGAAAACTATGAAAATCTTCTCCTCAGATTGCCTGGTGAGCAATGTCAGGACCATTCTGGCCCTCTTGTCTTTATTGCATTAAAATTGATTCCAGCATAAACAAGCCAAAAAATATTCGACGAAAATTTTGCCATTAAACAATCATTAAAATACAATCAAAGTGTCGGCAAACAGAAAGTAGATGATGACAGACCTGAAAAGAGGAGACACGGTACAAGTCACTATGATTATGCTTCAGACCAAATATCCAATCATTTTAGCATACACAAGCCAAGAAATCTTTAATGAAAATTTTGTCATTAAACAATCATTAAAATACAATCAACGTGTCAGCAAACAGAAAGTAGATGACTAAAGACCTGAAAAGGGGAGACACGGTACAAGTCACTATGATTATGCTTCAGACCAAATATCCAATCATTCTAGCATACACAAGCCAAGAAATCTTTAATGAAAATTTTGTCATTAAACAATCATTAAAATTCAATGAAAGTGTCAGCAAACAGTAAGTAGATGAACGACAGACCTGAAAAGGGGAGACACAGTACAACTCAGTTTGATTATGCTTCAGACCTTCAGACCAAATATCAAATCATTCCAGCATACACAAGCGAAGAAATCTTTGACAAAAATTTTACAGGACGGACGTATGGACGACGGTAAATTTAATGCTCCCGTTGCCTAAAGGCGGGGCATAAAAAAGGGGAATACCTCCAAAAATATTGAAGTTAGAGTTATGGACCTTGTGCATGACACTTCCTCTCATCATGCCTGTTCTATGTGTGAAGTTTGAATTCAATGGTATCAGTAGAGTAGGAGATACAGGCTGGAAAATAAAAGTGTGACGATGACAACAACGACGACGACAACTACGACGGACAAAGCGATCCCTGTATGTCTGCCATGATTTGTAAGCCACACAAAAATCAGCTAATAAATAGTCACAATGTTATTATTCCTTACATTAATATTAAACAGGGAAAGGGTTAACTCATTATCTGGTCCTCAAACTGTTATTACCATTTACCTGAGAGAAACCTTTTTAAGCATTTGCAAACAGGGAAGGCTTAAATCAGATGACTCCTGTAGGAGATATGATAAGGGTCTACTCCGTTTGTTTATGAAAATATAATAGATCTGACTCTACAGTGTGTTCCAATGCCAAACAATCCTCTGTACATATGCCATTATAAAAATTCAGCTGATAAATATTCATGATGTCATTATTTCTTACACGAATCTCCATGGTCCAATATCAGGGGCATAGCTTGCGATACCCACTTACACATGTGTGTAACATAAATCTGTAAGGTGAAGGCATTATTATGACCAAAATGGAACAAAACACGACAGCTAAAGGGGGGGGGGGGACTGTGAAAAACATTCTCTCTCGTCATGTAAGCAATTCCCTCATATTGAAACCTTTTGAGGCCTCTGTAAAAGTCACCTTTTAAAAACATTGTGATAAATAGAGCAATTCCCCCTGACTCCTATTGCCATGGTGCATACATTACGTTTGGATTTGGCTACACTCCTGTATATGCCTATAAATTTCCCCTTTTTTATTTTTCATACAAGAATCAAGTTAATTTATATTCTAAATGGGTGAATTCTTGTATGAACATTCATAAAGTAGAGGGTTAAAATAAAAATTTCAACATGTAGTCTTCTTTAATGTTTTCTTCATAAACTTCATAAAGCATGCATACAGCTCCAACATATTGTATTTGAACCAAACAGATACCTAATAGATATACTAACATATTCAACAGTCAAACCTCATTAATCCCAGCACTCAAATAAGTATAATTATCTGTCTTTTAAGTTTTTAACCCATTCCCTCATACGCTATTTTTAGATCCAACCTCTTTGAATAAATCTACCTAAAAGGAGCATTAACTAGAGAAAAGGATTTTTTTTAGAATTTTGTAATTTGAAACCATTGTGATAAATAGAACATTTGCTCCTATAGGAGCAAATGCTCTATTTATCACAATGGTTTAAACAGGTGATTTTTATAGCGGCGTATTTATGATGGAAAGGGTTAAGAAGGGTGGCAGCACAACTGCAAGGTGGGAGTTATGCAGAAAGCTCTCTACATGACTTTCACCATGCATTAACTCTTTACTCCATAAACTCACCTGTCTACACCTTTGCAAAGAGGATAGACCCAGATCAGACGGCTCCTGTTGGAGCAACCTGATCAGGATCTGCTCTGTTTGCTTATAGAATAAACTGAATATTCATGATGTCATCATTTCTTTCATGAATATTCATGGAGTAAAGGGTTAAGCACCCACCTGTCTCAATTCTTCTTGACTAAAAGTTTGAATTAGCAAGGATTACTGTATAAACATTCAATAGTGACAGCTTTAACCCTTTTCCTGTTCAATATTCATGTAAGAAATAATGACATTGTGAATATTTATTACTTGTTTTTATAATGTAAACCTTTTAAAGGAATTTTTTGTTTTGATAAAAACTGCAGAATCTATACTATGTCAAAAGCAAACAGAGCAGACCCTGATCAGTCCACTATTATAGGAGTGTGTGATCTGGGTCTGCTCTGTTTGCAAATGTGTAAAAAAGGCATGAGGAAAAGGGTTAAGAGACAGAACAAAATAAAATAATCTTAACACTAATTTTAAAAAAATCATGAAAAATGGATAAAAAAAAGATTCAACAAGAAAAGAACATTAACTTTGCATGCTAGCAGCGAATTTGTAATTACATAATGATATGCAAACAGTTTGGATCCAGATGAGAGGCTGAGTATCACACTATTGACATTTCACACTCTGACATCATTTTTCAGAAAAAATGGAAGAAAATTTAATTTTGAAATTTTTGCAGATGATACTTTGACATGCAAAAAGGTAAAGTATTGATAGAGTAGTGTGAGTGTATATTTACAAGACACACACACACACACACACACACGAGTCAACATAAGCATTGTATTAAACATTTAGGTACTAAATGTGAGTTGCATTTGCAATGATCCAATTGAATTAAATGTATAATACATGTAGTAAAACCATATCTTATATTATTGATCGCTTCATATACAACATTAAAAGTAATAAATTCAAACACCGGCATGACAAAACAAGATGTCTCATAAAATCAAACATGACACGACTGTTCAGCATAGATAATAGTCTTGTAACAGTTGTGCATGTTATGATTGTTATCAGATTTTACATATTGGTACATGTATATATCAACTTTCAAATGTGTTACCTGGTTTCTAAATTAGGAGGGATGTGCATAGATTTGTTATTATGCACCTGTGTGTTTTAACCCTTCGCTTGCTATTCACGTCAATATACATAACTGTAAATAGTGAAGACCCAGATGAGACTCTCATCAGGGCCTATACAATTTACAAGTTGATAGTGCAACCAGTGCACTCCACAGCAGTGATTGCACAGCGAAATACTTGTACACAGTGAAGATATATGTAATTATACAACAGGGCATGGGTAAAGAAGGAGAAATGTACTTTAAAATTCAGCAAGAGAAGAACTAACCTAAATCGTGTGCAGTAAAACCTCTCTTCAAAGACCACCCAAAATAAATCTTAACCAGGAGCTTTCTGTATTACTTTAGTTCTACATTAAGCAGCCACCTTATGTTAAATATTTCCTTTTTATTAATTACCTCTATCCTTCATATAAACATCTTTTCACGCATTTGCAAACAGAGTAGACCCAGATCAGATGGCCCCTAGAGGAGTCGTTTGATCAGGCTATGCTGTTTGCTTTTGACATGATATAAATCTGAATCAGTTTTTGTCAAAGCAAAAATTTCCCTGGAAAAGTTTACATTATAAAAAATATTCATGATGTAATTATTTCTTACATGAATATTCAAAAGGTAAGGATTAACGATTGCTCCTGAGAGGTATGACAGCATACTAATACATGTATATATTTTACAAAGCAAAGTTTATAGAGCAAATTCACCAAGAGAGTTGTCTAAAAATGAAAGTTGAGCAACTGACATCCACTACATTCATAATGTTTTACTAACTAGAGACAATTTACTGACTGTTTCCTTGTGAACACAAATCATTCAGAATACTGAGGTATCATTTGGAATATAAAATCACAATATTACAAATCACAGTTGTTAAAATAAGTCCAGCTTCATCCATTACAAATGTTATAATGCTCTACTCATACTCGTCTTTGAAACTTGCCTTTCCCTTGACTATGCGGGATCTGAACTTCCAGATGTCCTGAAATACAAATACATGTAGTTATGGCTTAACCCTTTACACCATGAATATTCATGTCAGAAATAATGACTATGAACATTTATTAGCTTAATATTTATAGTGATATGAACAAGAGAATTTTTAAAGAGGTAAAAACTGTAGAAACAGCTCTTCATGTATATTATTATATCACCACAAACAAAGTTTGAGGAGATATACTGGAATCACCCTGAAAGGCAGTCGGTTTATTGGTATGTCTGCATTTAAACATGGGTAGTTGGTGTCGTGAACTTCTCCTTCAATTTGACAGTGATTGAACTGATTGAACTTATATTTGGCACACGTAATAACCATGAATAGCAGGTATGCAAGATGCCGTTTTCATGTGTTTAGGACAGGGCATTACATAATTATCTCCCCTTAAACTTTGAGTAACTTTTGTCATTTTGGTGTGAAACATGGGTAGATGGTGTCACAAACTCCTTCAAGTTTATAATTATTGAATGGATACTTGCCATACATAATAACCACAAATAGTAGATGTGTAAGACGCATTTTTCATGTTTTTAGTGCAAGGCATTGCAGAATTATCTCTCCTTGAACTTTTTTAGTATTTTTTGTCAATTAGGCCTGTAACATGGGTAGTTGATGTCGAGAACTCTTCAGTTTTCAATGAAAGTTTATAAACATAGAGTCTATGAAGTGTTCTTAAAAGTAACTAAGGGGAATAACTCCCATAAAAATAAATTTAGAGTTACAGTGCTCCCTCCGAACAACGACACTTTTCGGAAACACATAAAAGTGTCGTTGTGGGAAGGGTGTTGTTGTTAGGAGGGCGCTCTTCACAGACGTATTTTGACTGATGGGTTGATCTTGTCTGTAAATGTCTGAATATCAGTGTTCTTAGCTGCCAGATCCAACACTTCATCCTCTATCCTCTACTGCATGGACCCTTGAGCTCAATGAAAGTACAGTTTCCAGTACTATAGAGACAAGAAATGGTCTGAGGAGCAAGACAATGACTTTAAGTGGGAAGATAGATTACCTGGTATTTGATTTGGTCTTTTGGGATGCCTGTGTTCCGTTCGGCGATGTCCAATACTTCATCCTCAATTTTTTCTTGTACTGACCCCTTAAGGTCTATGAATTTACAGTCTCCAGTGCTGTAATGGCAGGAGATGGCCTGCAATCAAGAAGGGTCAATGAATTCATGATAAAGTAAATGTCATCATTCATATCCCCATAATATTTACAGATCTCAAGATAAGATGCATAAACAAAATGTTTATTCAACATGACAGAAACCGTAAAATCAGATCTATATTATATCTATATTATATCACAAGCACACAGAGTAGACCCTGATCAGAAGCCATCTGATCTGGGTCTTCTCTGTTTGCAAAGGCTTAAAAAGGCTTATTTATGGAGTAAACGGTTAACTCTTTGCACACTAAGTAACTGTCATCTGCTGAATTTATCATCTACTACAATTCTCAACAATTGCCTGTTTAAAAATTCTTCTTAAAAAATAAAGTGACAAACAGTTTGAATCCTGACAAGACGCCAAGTTAATTGACTTCTCATCTGGATTAAAACGGCTTGCATTGGTTATCATAAATTCACTGTTAGAGTGAAAATATTTAATAACAATACCTTTCTGAAACCTTTGGTACGGTTGGCCCCAGATCCATGGATCAATATTGGATGAAAGAAAACAGTGTCCCCTTCTTCCATCTCTAAGTGGACCCTTGGATGGTCCGGGTTGAAGTCTCTTACTCCATGGTACATTTTGTTCACGCCACCCTGTCAATCAAAACAAAAAATAATTTTTCATGATGTAATTCTTTCTTACATGAATATTAATCCTTCGCTTGCTGTTCACGTCAATATACCTACCTGTAAATAGTGAAGATCCAGATGAGACAGCTCCTGCAGGAGCTGTCTCATCAGGGCCTGCACTATTTACAAGTTGATTGTGCAACCAGTGCACTCCACAGCAGTGATTGCACAGCGAAATACCTGTACACAGTGAAGGTATATGTAATTATACAACAGGGCATGGGTAAAGAAGGAGACGTGTAATTTAAAATTCAGCAAGAGAAGGGTTAAACAGGGAAAGGGTTAAAGAAGGAGCTTCCTGCATATCCTTTGTCCTGCATTAGGCTACCACCTGTCTTATCAGGAAGTGCACCTCTCTTCAGTGGTCACCATAGAAGGATGTTAATTAAATATAATGTCTGGCTATTTGGCTAACCATGAATATCAATTAGCTGATTTATCATAAAGGCATAAGTACACATGAGTTTTGTAATGGTAGAAACTGTACAGTCAGATCTATTATAAGTTCATAAGCAAACAGAGCCGAGCCTGATCAGCAGCCATCGTGTAGGAGTCATCTATGATCTAATCTGGCTCTAGTCTGTTTGCAAAAGTGTGAAAAAGTATTTGCATGAAGGACAGGGTTAAAATTGCAAACTATGAAAAACAAGCAATAGTTCATTGGAATATTCCATGGAATTACCTCCCATTCTGGATAGTCATGCTGGAGTAGATTCCCTTTATGAGAGCCAGGCAGCACCACCAAGCAGCCATTGTCTCTGTTAATCTTCTCCATTGCAGTCCAGGAACAGACGATCCTGTCTGCTGGTCGGAATGGGAAGTAGTACAAATCCTGGTGCATTGGATGTCTGGAGGAGAGCTTGCCTACCAAAAGATGACTGTATAATGAGCCTTAACCTTTTCCCTGTTCTATGTTTATTTCGAATTTCAACTATTGACTTTTCATGGACAAAACAGTTATGTAAAGATTAAAGAAAGAGATATTTCACATTCCTTTAGCAAATACAGCAAACCCTGATCAGACGGGTCCTATATGAGCCATCTGATCTGAATCCACTCTGTTTGCAAATGCATGAATACATTATATGTATATGAAAGAAAGGGTTTACCCCATAAATAGTAATTTAACCCTTTCTTTGTTCAATATTCATGTAAAGAATTATGACATCATGAATATTTATTAGCTGACCTTTTATAATATTAACTTTTCAAGGAATGTTTTTTGCTTTGACAAAAGCTGTAGAATCAGATTTATATCATGTCAAAAGATAACAGATCAGACCCTGATCAGATGGCTTCTATAGGAGCCATTGTATCTAGGTCTACTCTGTTTGCAAATGCATGAAAATGTTTTATACCAAAGAAAGGGTTAAGAAATTCTTACTGCTTGAATATTCATGGATTGGATTTTTTACAATTACAAACTAGGAAAGTTTTGGCTGTGACAGACACTTCGCAATCATATTTATATCATTGATATTCCATAAGGAAACAGAGCAGACCCTGATTAGACTCTGATAACAGAAAATAAATGAGCCTTTTTAACATCTTTGCAATCTGAGAAGACCCAGATCCTATGGCTTCTATTTGAGCCTTCTGATCAGGGTCTGCTCTGTTTGTTTATGAAATAATTAGATCTGAGTCTACAAATTCTGCAAAAACTAAAACTTCCTGTGTTCATGCCATTATAAAATTTCATCGTATTATTAATATTCATGATGTCCTTATTTTCTTACATGAATATTCATGAGGTAAAAGGATAACAAAGTAAAACATTACAAATATTACAAACATATAAAAAAATCTTTCCCCTCAGTGGGCCTAGAGTACTCTAATAAATCCTGTGACTTTTGGGTTTCAGCAAAAAGACTAAAAAGTTTTACTTTTCCAAATAGACAAAATAGTTTTTACCTTAGCATTACTTTTTCTCTGCATTAATCAACCACCTGCTTTTTCACAGGGCTTTTTCTCTATTAAATTGGGAAGGGGCCTTAGCCTGCTGATTTGGGGAAGAATTATCGCTAAAATTGCTGATTTGGGAAACAAAACAGCTGGCGTAAGTTTGGATTTTTGGGAAAACTGCATGATTTTAAAGAAATTTTCAATTGGGAAGGGGCCTTTTACAGGCCTCTGTTATAGAAGGTGAAACACCCCTGTTTCAGACTCCTATGTTCAACAAGGGCATGTTGTATTGCTATGCAAGACATGAGTCCCCCATCGGACTGAAAAAACCTCCACTCTCCCCACCCCACCCACCCATGGTGTGGTTGACCATGGTATATACATGACCACCTGAATGGTATTAGTACCTACTTTCATACATTGAATCAGTAAATAAAAAGTTATTGTCCCGACAAGAAAATATGAAAAAGGGGAGTAACTCCAAAAATATTGATGCTAGAGTTATTGCCCTTGTGCATGACACTACTACATCTCATCACGCTTGTTCCATATGAGAATTTTCAAATCAATTGAACCAGTACATAAAGAGTTATTAACTGGACAAGAAAATATGAAAAGGGGAATAACTCCAACAATATAGATGCTAGACTTATGGCCCTTGTGCATGACACTACCCCTCATCATGTGTGTTCCATATGTGAAGTTTCAAATCAATTGAACCAGTAGAGAAAGAGTTCTTGTCCGGACAAAAAAATGTGAAAAAGGGGAATAACTCCAAAAATATTGATGCTAGAATTATGGCCCTTGTGCATGACACTACTCCTGATCATGCTTCTTCAATGTGTGAAGTTATAATGAATTTGGCCTAACTTTGTAGGAGATATTGCCCGGACACGAAGTGTGACAGACAGACTGACAAGAAAATATGAAAAAGGGGAATAACTCCAAAAATATTGATGCTAGAGTTATGGCCCTTGTGTATGACACTACCCCTCATCATGATTGTTCCATATGTGAAGTTTCAAATCAATTGAACCAGTAGATAAAGAGTTATTGTCCGGACAAAAAAATATGTAAAAGGGGAATAACTCCAAAAATATTGATGCTAGAGTTATGACCCTTGTGCATGACACTAGCCCTCATCATGCTTCTTCAATGTGTGAAGTTATAATGAATTTGGCATAACTTTGTAGGAGATATGGCCCAGACACGAAGCGTGACAGACGGACGGACGGACGTCCGCACTCACCAAAGGGTAGTTGTGTGACTTTTTCTAACTAGTCGCACAAGTAAAATCATTAACCTGGCCATCTCTTGTGACATTAACCTGGCCATTTCTTGTGACATTAACCTGGCCAGTTGTGGGACATAGGGTTAGGGTTAGGGTTAGCTTCCAGATCATTCTATTCCAAAGTTAGAGCCAAAAATAGTTTTACTTGTGGGACTAGTCCCACAAGAAAAGATCAAAGGAAAAAGTCACACAACTACCCATTTGTTAGTGTGTCCGGACGGACAGACGGACATCCTAAGGCTTAGGACAGGTTCTACTGTATGTATTTGGTGGAGAAGGAATGATGTTTATATCTGGAATACTTCTCTTATCTGGAGCATTGCAAGAAGGATTTACCTCTTGCAACTTTATGATATCATAGCCCATGAAAACTATTTTGGTCCAGAAGGGACACAGAGTAATGTGTCATATAATCAGGATCTAAAATTTTTGACATTCTAATAGCATTTTTGAAGAAATAGTGGAAGAAATATTAACTCATTCCCTCCTAGACTATTTTTAGACAGAAAAAGAGCATTAACTATAGAAAAGGAGAATTTTAGAATTGTGTAATTTTAAAACCATTGTTATAAATACAGCATTTGCTCGGAGCCTCCATAGGAGCAAAAACTCTGTTATCACAATGATTTAAATAAACAAGTTTACAGAGGCACAAAAAGGCTTCAGTAGGAGAGAATGAGACAGAATTTCAGACTTTCCCTGTTCAATATTCATGTAAGAAAAAATGACATCATTTATATTTATTAGCTGAATCATTGTAATGGCATATGTACACAGGATCTTCTGGTATGGATAGAAACTGTAGAGTCAGATCTATTACAATGTCTTCACCAAACAAAGCAGACCTTGGTCAGATGGATCCTGCAGGAGTCATCTGATCTGGGTCTATGCAGCTTGCAAAGCCATGAAAAGGACTTTATATGAAGGAAAGAGTTAACCCTTTACCTTCATAGAGATGCTTTCTATGCCTTTGCAAACATAGTAGACCCAGATCAGATGGCTTCTGCATGAACATTTTGATCAGGGTTGGCCCTGTGTGATGACTGAAATATACAGATCTGATGGTACATTTCTGTCATGGCCAAAAATTCTTGTGTTCATGTCATCATAATTTATATGAATATTAATGAGGTAAAAAATCAACCCTTTTTATGTTCTATATTTAGATAAATTTTCAATACCTACTGAATATGGATAAAATAGTTATAATGAAATATGCAAGGTGTAATATTGTAGCCATTTTAGAAACCCAAATAAGCAGATCTATCAAGTTCCAATAGCAAACAGAGTAGAACCTGATCAGAGGGCTCTATAGCCCTCTGATCTGGGTCTACTCTGTTTGCAAATGTGTGAAAGTGTGTTTATATGAAGGAAAGGGTTAATTAGCATGCATAGAGTCTTACCCGGATCTGGTGGCTTATTGATTAGCATAGTGTGCATGGCAAGAACATTAGGGCCGAGGAAGCACTCCACATAGTCAACAATCTGAAAAACAGCAAAATGCAACGATATCTGGAAGTGTCACCATTAGAAACAATATCAATATCTATTATATACCTATCAATTAATTACAGAGATTTCTCAGACAAATTTCATAAATGATATAGTCACTAATGATGACATCTGTTTCGGTGACACTATCTTTGTTTTGCCCTGGAATTTGCCTTTTTAGCTCACCAGAGCACAAAGTGCTCAGGGTGAGCTTTTAAGATTGCCTGGTGTCCGTCGTCCGTCGGCGTGCGTCGTCCGTCGTCAGTTGTCAACAATTTGAACCTTTAAAAATCTTCTCCTCTAAATCTACAGCGTTCTCAGCTTTCACCTTTGGCACATAGTATCATCTTTAGGTCATCTACAAAAGTTATATAAATTATGGTCCTGGAGTCAAAATTGGCCCCGCCCCAGGGATTCCTTGTTTTCAAACATATAGTAAAACTTTGAAAATCTTCTCCTCTGAAACTGGAAGTCTCTCAGCTTTCATATTTGGCACAGAGCATCATGTTCAGGTCCTCTACAACAATTATATAAATTATGGCCCTGGGGTTAAAATTGGCCCCGCCCCAGGGGTGGGCAGTTTTCAATAGAAACAAATAGTGAAATCTTTGAAAATCTTCTTCTCTGAAACTGGAAGGCTCTCAGCTTTCATATTTGGCACATAGCATCTTGTTCAGGTCCTCTACAAAAGTATTATAAATTATGGCCCTGGGGTCAAAATTAACCCCGCCCCAGGGGAGGGCAGTTTTCAATAGAAACAAATAGTGAAATCTTTGAAAATCTTCTTCTCTGAAACTGGAAGGCTCTCAGCTTTCATATCTGGCACAGAGCATCATGTTCAGGTCCTCTACAACAATTATATAAATTATGGCCCTGGGGTCAAAATTGGCCCCGCCCCAGGGGTGGGCAGTTTTCAATAGAAACAAATAGTGAAATCTTTGAAAATCTTCTTCTCTGAAACTGGAAGGCTCTCAGCTTTCATATTTGGCACATAGCATCTTGTTCAGGTCCTCTACAAAAGGTATATAAATTATGGCCCTGGGGTCAAAATTAACCCCGCCCCAGGGGAGGGCAGTTTTCAATAGAAACAAATAGTGAAATCTTTGAAAATCTTCTTCTCTGAAACTGGAAGTCTCTCAGCTTTTATATTTGGCACAGAGCATCATGTTCAGGGCCTCTACAAAAGTATTATAAATTATGGCCCTGGGGTCAAAATTTGCCCCGCCCCAGGGGTGGGCAGTTTTCAATAGAAACAAATAGTGAAATCTTTGAAAACCATCTTCTCTGAAAATGGAAGGCTCTTAGCTTTCATATTTGGCATGTAGCATCATGTTCAGGTCCTCTGCAAAAGTTATATAAATTTTGTCCCTGGGTTCAAAACTGGCCCGCCCCAGAAGTGGGCAGTTTTCAGTAGAAACAAATAGTGAAATCTTTGAAAATCTTCTTCTCTGAAACTGGAAATCTCTCAGCTTTAATATTTTGCACAAAGCATCATGTTCAGGTCCTCTACAAAAGTTATATAAATTATGGCCCTGGGGTCAAAATTGGCCCCACCCCAGGGGTGGGCTGTTTTCAATAGAAACAAATAGTGAAAACTTTGAAAATCTTCTCCTCTAAAACTTGAATGTTCTCAACTTTCATATTTGGCACATAGCATCATGTGTAGGTCATGTGTAGGTCCTCTACAATTTTTTTTATAAATTATGGCCCCGGGGTCAAAATTTGCCCCGCCCCAGGGGTGGGCAGTTTTCAATAGAAACAAATAGTGAAATCTTTCTTCTTCTCTGAAACTGGAAGGTTCTCAGCTTTCATATTTTGCACATAGCATCATGTTCAGGTCCTCTACAAAATTTATATAAATTATGCCCCTGGGGTCAAAATTAGCCCCGCCCCAGGGCAGGCTAGTTTTCTATAGAAACATATAGTGAAAATCTTCCCCTCTGATTGCCTGGTGAGCGCCTCAGGGCCATTCCGGCCCTCTTGTTCATTTAGATTTCATCAATATGAATATAATAAACAGAATTATTAACTTCTGACGGTTGACATTAAAAATAGGTCACTAAATGTATTATAAGCTAAACAAGCAAAAAATGCGGAAACCGCATTAAAGCCAGATTTCTTGTGTTGATCTTGACCCAATTTCATGTATCCTTGTATCAACTGAAAGGCCTTCACCCAAGCTATCTGCATACCAAATATAAATTGTCTAGCCCATGTAGTTCAGAAGTTATAACAATATTTTAATGACAGCCAATGTTTCAAAATAGTGACCTTGACCTGATTTCAGGTATCTTTATGTCATCCATAAGGTCCTTATCAAAGCTATCCGAATACCAACGGTGAATTGCCCAGCACTTGTGGATCAGAAATTATAGCAAAATGTTAAAGTTTTTTAAAAACAGTCAAGTTTTCAATATAGTGACCTTGACCTTGACCCAATTTAATTTATCCTTGTATCAACTGAAACGCCTTCACCAAAGCTATTTCCATACCATATCTGAATTGTCTAGCATACGAGGTTCAGCAGTTAAGAAAAAATGTTGAGTTTTTCAATGATGGCCAACTTGTCAAAATAGTGACCTTGACCTTGACCTAATTTTATATCTTTATATCAACTGAAATGCCTTTACCAAAGCCATGTGTATACCAAAGATGAATTGCCGAGCATTTGAAGTTCAGAAGTTATAGCAATGTTGAAAAGTTTGTTAAAAATGGCAAAGTTTTGGAAATAGTGACCTTGACCTTGACCTGATTTCATGTATCCTTGTATCAAGTGAAAGGCCTTCACCTAAGCTATATATATACCAAATATGAATTGCCTAACATTTGTAGTTCAGACGTTATAGCAATGTTAAAGTTTGTTTAAAATGGCAAAGGTTTGGAAATAGTGACCTTGACCTTGACCTGATTTCATGTATCCTTGTATCAAGTGAAAGGCCTTCACCAAAGCTATCTGCATACCAAATATGAATGGTCTAGCTTAAGTAATTCAGAAGTTATAAGCAATGTTAAAGTTTTCTTAACGACGGCACGTGTACATATGCTGTTATATGTGTACATATGCTGTTATAAAAATTCAGCTAATAAATATTCATAATATCAGTATTTCTTACATGAAATTTGAACACGAAAATAATTAAAAGCAGTTGAATATCCTTTATATCATCAATATGTTTCAGACATACTGATATAAATGAAGTTCATACATCTGTTGCATCTTATCTTAAAATATACAGCCAAGAATTATCTTATTAATCTCACAGAACATATTCTTACTTATCACATAGTCTGCCATGTGGGAGTACCAAAACAGAGTGCTGTAAATCGTGGAAATGCACTAGTGCAATGCATTTTTTATGCAAATGAGCCGTTTGAATCCGGTTTTAATGGTCAACACAGTCATCAGATATAGTCTGTTTCACTTTCTATGGCACTTATTAAGGGTTATGTAATAAAAAGAATCTTACATAAATTTTGTGTTCATTACAAATAGTTTTCAAAAAACTCGTTTACTATAATTAATATTACACTCACTAAAGCTCATGTCATACCGGTATTATTTTAGTAAACGCGATGCATAAAAACAATTTGTAATGAACAATTATGCAAGATCCTGTATTTATTGCTCTCATTTGTATATGAAAGTTAAACAGATAAAAACTTTTTAATTCATTGTTTTTTTATTACTTAACACTCTATCTGATATAAACACCTTTTCTTGCCTGTGCAAACCAGATCAGACAGCTCCTGCTCTGTTTGCTTATGAACTTATATAGATCGAATTCTACAGTTTCTGCCAAGGTAAAAGAAATTCTTGTGATCATGTTCCATTATAAAAATTCAGCTCATAAATATTCATGACGTCATTGTAGATATAAGTTGATATTCATGTCAGAAATAATGACTGTATGAATATCATTTAGCTGATTTTTTATAATGGCATCATGAACATGGGAATTGTTAGATCTGTGTTATTCAGACCCTGATCAGATGGGTTTACCCTTTCCTTCATATAAACTTTTTCATGCCTTTGCAAACAGAGCAGACTTAGATCGATCAGACGGCTCCTGGAGGAGCCATCTGATAAGGGTCTGCTCTGTTTGCTTATGAAATTATAATAGATCTGATTCTACAGTTTTTGTAAATGCAAGAAATTCCCTTGTTAATTTTACATTATAAAAGTCCAGCTAATAAATATTCATGATGACATTATTTCTATACATGTGTGTATGTAGCTTCATAAGGCAAAGAATTAAAAGGTTGGTTACTATAGTGGTACAAGTACCCTAATTGTCTCACTAACCTGGGGCAGGCAACAGTACTGCCACAGAACTTCGTCTGTATGCCACGTCTGGATCTTGGTGATGGCTTTCTGGTCCTTGACAAACTCTGACTTTACAATAGCAACGTCTCTCATGATGGTGATGCCGGGTACTTCAACTTCGCCCTTGCATATCTCCTCAAACCTCTTCCTGTTTACATAGATGCAGAGACATACATGTGTATATTTAACACTTTCCCTGGTAAATATTCATGTAAGAAATAATGACATCATGCATATTTGTTTTTTTTATAATAACACAACTAAAACACCAGACCCTGATCAGAGGGCTCTTAAGAATGACTCTTACAGGAGCCCTCTAATATGGGTTTACAGTAAAACCTCTCTTTAACAGTCACTAAATTACTTCAAGTATTTCGTGTTAAAGGCAGGTGGCTGCTTAAAGCAAGGCGAAAGTAAAACAAAACGCTCCTATAGGAGTGTTCTATTTTACTTTCACCTTGTTTTAAGCGGCCACCTGCCCTAAATACCAACTAATTAACACAATTTAGTGGCCATTATAGAGAGGTTTTACTGTACTCTGTTTGCACAGGCATTTGTATGAGGGAAAGGATTAACTTTTTATTGCAAGAATAATAGCTCCTTTCTTTCTCCACACAAACCCATGCTATTTCTCTAGAATCATGTTTTTGAGGGTTTGGTGGAGAAACAGTGTTTAACCCTGGTTCCCTGTTCTATGTTTATTTTAAATTTCAATACCTACTGAATATTCATGGTCAAAATAGTTATAAGGAAATATGGAAGGTGGACCATTGTAGCTATTTTTGAAGAAACATATCTTTCAAATTCCATTAGCAAACAGCAGACCCTGATCAGACAGCTACTATAGGAGCCGTATGATCTGAGTCTACTCCGTTTGCAAATGCGTGAAAACACGTTTATATGAAGTAAAGGGATAACTCTTTGCATGCTATGTAATTTTAATGTCTGCTCAATTATTGTCTGCAACATTTCCAAAATTATAAATTTTCTTTCCGATTGATTGTTTGCAGAAGTTGAACCTGAGTGACAAACAGTTTGGATCTCAGATCAGGCCCAATGTTAGGAGGATTACAAATAGTCATTATTAACAATTCCAATTATCATTTTGAGGGGTTACTTCAAGATGTCTTTGTCAGTTTGACCTTTGGGAAATAATTTTACATATAAACAGTGCAGATCCTGAACAGAGGGCTTCTTGGAGTTCTCTAATCTGGGCCTTCACTGATTTGTATATGTCCCATATAACTCACTCCCTCATATTGACGCCTCTGTAAAAGTCACTTTTTGAAACCATTCAATAGAATCAAAATTAATGGTCTATTTATTACAATTGTTTCCCAACTACACAATTCTAAAATTTTCCTCTTCTCTAGCAAATGCTCCTTTTCTGTAGATTTATTCAAAGAGGTAGGATATAAAAATAGCTTGAGGTAATGGGATAAGGGACATTAAGCAAGAATGGGTTGATGAAAGACCAGAATTGTTCATTCAATAAGTGATAATTTTAACCATTTACTTGATAGAGAAGCATTTTATGCATTTGAAAAAAGACGAGGCCCAGATCTGATGGCTTTTGTAGGAGCAGTCTGATCAGGGTCTGCTTTTTTTGCTAACTGAATAATCATAATTTGATTCTACAGTTTCTTTCATGGCTAAATATCCCCATGTACATATGCATATACATTGTATATAAAAATTCAGGTAAATATTGTTCATACATGTAAGTGAACAATTAAGACATTATTTATTAGGGTTATTCATTCAAAACACTAAAAAGGTACTATTGTAATGTATATGATTGCAATTGCCAATGTCATGAATGACCCACCTGTATTTCTGGATCTCTGTTTTGGGTACTAGATTCTTAATGACCAGGAAGCCATTCTCCTCGTAGAACTGCCGCTGTGCCTCTGTCAGTTTCTCTTTGGCATGGTCTAATGTATACTGGTATGGGGCGGCATAGGTGCTGGTTGGGGCTGGTTTCTGGGTCAAGGGTTAAGGGTAAAACAAAATGGTTCATGTCGTATGTGTGTTCAAATCTTTGATTTATATATACATTGCAATAGGAAATATGTTACCTCTTATTGACATATCATTGAGAAAAACTATCAATTAACCCTTTACTCAATAGACATTTTTTGACACCTTTGCAAACAGAAAACAAGGGCATAGCACCCATTACGCACAATACGCATGTGCGTATAAAAATATTTCAAAGTCAAAATTTTCAAAGAGCCATTTTTTGCTTACAGTATTTATTTTGAAATTCAAGTAATAAAATTATAAGCTAGACCATCTATCTGGAAAAACAAAATTTAATGTTCATGCTGCGTCATAATAGAAAAGCTTTAATAGTCATATTTATGACACCATAAATCAATAATTGTCACGTGAACAGTCTCATCATCCTGTAAATGTACGTCATCAACTTGCAAACGTCATCAAACAGCAATGCTTTGACAGCATATTTTACTCATTATAATATTGAAGTTCCTACTAGTGCCAATTTAATCGGGAGTAGTAACCGCGATTAACCGGTTAATCAGAGCTCTGTCACACAATCATTCAAACACCGTAAATCTTGGTACGAAAATGCGACTGCATATGTTACCATATGGTGAAAGAGCAATAAGGACCATTTGTTATCATCAATATACATGTATGCACATAATAATTACCTGGGTGCTAATATTGATATGTTTCTGTGCACAAGAAGGGTAACAGATGTTCAAACTGCAAGCACATGTATTTCTGCCATTGTTTACAGCTATCAGCTGAGAATACAGTATAGTTCAGAGACCTTCTCAAAATACTACATGTATATTGCGGGAAGCGTTCAAGCTTGTGTTATGCATAAACCGAACACGACTTCAAACTTGAGAAAAGAAATTGAACTTTGATGACATATTTTAATATTATAACGTCTTATCATAATCAAGTTAAGCTTGTATCCATCACAATTCTTTTGAAATATTTCTAAACAACGAACATCGATTGGTTTGATGTGCTTACATGTACTAGAACAACCAACACATAAAATAATTTTGAAACAAATTCATATACTTCAGCAGTTTTATTGAACACTTTCAGGATATATTTACTTCACAACAGCAAGTGATACTTGATTGTGTGGCGGTCGTAAGAAGTCGCCCCATACTTCATTCCCAGTGTTGTTATATTTTCTGGTCCTTCGGAATCATTAGTTTTGATGTTATTAGTTTTGAAAATTGAATACAAGCCAGTGCTAGAGGGCGTGAGTAGTGTTGCACTCTTAATTACTACTCATGAACAGAATCAACAAAACTGAGTCTGCAATTTTCTTTTTGCATTGCTACTAATGCTTTCCAAGGATCTCCAACTTTAAGGATATAAACATAAATTTAAAAGTCTTTTTATGACCGTTGTAACCTTAAGCACTCTACTGACAAACTGAGGGAAGTAACCAACCCAGTACACATTTCGAAACCGGTTAATCACCATTTCATAATCGGCAACAGTTAACCGGATAATCGTTTCAGCACTAGTTCCTACACTGACAGTTCAAATTTCAGAACATTTAACTAAGTGGAGATCTATTCGTAGAAAGTTAAACAGCAGCGAGCCTAGATATTACTGTAAGTTACATGTAGTTTCAATTGCACACTATTACATGTCGGTGTTTCGTTTCACTTTGAGTTTTTATTTCAAAGATCTATATCTACTCCTGCTTTCATTTATATTTAAATTAAATAAGATCTAGCATTACTTAGATCCTACAGATCCAGATTAAGATATGCTTAAAAGAAATATAACTGTAGAAGATCAACGCTTACAGGAGTAGATCAATTGATGTAGAAATTTAAACTTCAATAGTATTAGATCTATATGCGCAACCACTTTGAAAGAAAACAAGATGTGTTTGTGAAACACTATGCCCCCTCATATATTTGACCTCTGACCTTGACCTCTGACCTTGACCTTGACATGTCACCCCTCAAAATGTGCAGCCTCATGAGATACACAAGCATGCCAAATATCAAGTCTCTATCTCTACTGGTCCAAAAGTTATGGCCAATGTTAAAGTCGGCGATTTGACCCATATATTTGACCTCTGACCTTGAAGGATGACCTTGACCTTGACACGTCACCCCTCAAAATGTGCGGCTTCATGAGATACATATGTATGCCAAATATCAAGTCTCTATCTATACTGGCTCAAAAGTTATGACCAATGTTAAAGTTGCTGACAAACAAACAGACAAACAGACAGACAGACAGACAGACAGACAGACAGGGCAAAAACAATATGCCCCCCGACTATCGTCTATGGGGGCATAAAAAGTATCTAGCCTAGATCTAATGATCTAGATCCAAATAAATCTAGTCGTCGTTATCTCAGGATCGGAACTGAAAAGAAACATTCGCCAAATACTAGGACAAGCAACCCTGTTCAATTAAAGTCTTGAAAAATTATACCTCTCAGACTGAGACGGAAGTGATAAAATATTCAATAGAAACATGAACAAATCAAAGTTCCTCTGAGACGACGAAATCATCACCATGTGACGATTTTCAAAGCAAACTTTCAGTCACTCATGCCTCTTCTTCTAATGCTTCTGAAAGGGTTTCAGGTTCTCTTGGAGCACGGTTTCTAGATATAGGAACTCTCGATATTCAAAATCAGACTTAGGATGTCAAATTCCTAGATCTTGACGGTTCTCTGTACTTAGTACATGATTTGAACCACTGAGCGGTTGGGTCGCGCCTCTATAGCTCATCATCGCCAGACGAGACACCCCCCCTCCCCCCCTGGGAGATCCATACAGTTAATTTACACACTATTAAGTATTATCCAAACATCATATGAAATACAATGTATTATTTATTGTAACTTACAAATTTGTGGATGATGATGACGAGGTTGGATTGTGCATCCGAAGTGAAACAAGGCACTTACATGTATTCATTTCCGAAACATTATCCTGAACTTCTAAATGAAAAGGGATATGTTAACAAGACTTTGTCTAAAATAGATTCAATTTTCTAAGACATGCCATAGCCCACTAAATATTTCATCTTTAGAAATGCTCGGGGACATGTTAACAAGACCTTGTTCAAAATATATCTAATTCTTGAAAAATAAATAGGTTTAATTGCAAGTTATTACCATGAAAAATTATTGTCCAAGACTTGCCACAGCCCACCATTTGACATCTACATTTCTATTTTTCCCAGGGGAAGTCCCCCGAACCCCCACCCGCGGGAGGGGGAATCCCCTCCTGTCACACTCTGCCCCGCTAGACACTTCGTGCCTCGATGTGCGTATAATTTTTAAAGCCCTGGCTACGCCTATGGAAAAGACCCAGATCAAATGGCTCCTGTAGGTCAGCTCTGTTTGCTTATGAAATATTATAAATAAGATTCGACAGTTTCTGCCATGGTAAAACATTCCTGTGTCCATGTGCTATTATAAAAAATCATCTAATTATTATTCATGATATCATTATTTCTCACATGAATATTCATGTAGTAAATGGTTTAAGACTGTATTCATATACAGTAAAAAAAAACCTTAACCCATTCCTTCATATAAACACGTTTTCACACATTTGAAAACAGAGTAGACCTTGATCAGATGGCTCCTCTTCTCTGTTTGCTAATTGAATTCGATCAGTTCTGTTTCTTTACTTTTTAAAATGGCTACAATGTAACACATTTCATTATAACTAGTTTGTCTATGAATATTCAGTAGCTATATATAGAACTGGGAAAGACTTAACCATATTTCTAGTACAGAAGAATTTAGAAACTATTATGCAGATGGCTGCTTAATGCAGGGTGAAAGTTATTCATCCTAGAGGAGCTTTCTGCATGACTTTCACTCTGCATTAACCCTTCGCTTGCTATTCACGTCAATATACATATCTGTAAAAAGTCTGCACTATTTACAAGTTGATCGTGCAACCAGTGCACTCCACAGCAGTGATTGCACAGCAAAATACTTGTACACAGTGAAGATATATGTAATTATACAACATGGCATGGGTAAAGAAGGAGACATGTGTTTTAAAATTCAGCAAGAGATGGGTTAAGCTACCACCTCTCTCCTGACTGATACTGAAACTAAATTGAATAGGAGGGGGGGGGGGGGGGATGTTACTCTACAGATGAGTTTTTAAGAGACCAAAACTTTTCCATTTAGAAACAGCAGGACCTTTACACACTTTTGGATACAGAGTAGACCATGATCAGACAGCTTCTGTAAGAGCTGTATAATCACGGTCTGTCTTGTCTAGTTGAATATAGCCCTAATTAAGTAGCTGATTTATAATGGTATACACTTTTGGCCAAGCCAGACACTGACTAGAATCAGATCTATAAAATACCATGAACAGAGCACTGACCCTGAACACATGGCCAGAGGTCCAGATAAGATGCGTAAATTAAAACATTTTCAGGAATAACTCCTTTATTTCTCCACCATACCTTGTACTGTGACTACTCTTTGAGATGATTCTCAAGAGTGGTCACAACATAGGGTTTGGTGAAGAAATGATGATTTTAGTATTTGGGTATGCACTGTCATCGTTAGCTCTACACTGACAAACATTTTTATCAGGTATTGGGTTAAACAAGGAACAAAGCAATCTAACAATTGATAATTTACAATTTAGCCCTTACTGTGAGGGACACAAGTGAGTCACTAATGTCATTTGCAAACAGTGCAGACCCATATGAAAGGGCTCCTTAGAGGCTCCCTCTTATCAGGGTTTGCACTGTTTGTCATATTATACTTTTCTTTTGATAAATCCCTAAATATTCACCATATGCTTGACCTGTTTGGATTTGGAGATAGTCCATTTTTCAGCGTCATAAGGGTTAGTTCATATAAAGAAAGATACATGTAGTGTAATTATCCTAAATATTGTGCCATGCAGACAAAATATGACAAAGAGTGCAGACCCAGAAGGAGCAGTTTGATAGGTTCTACATTACTTGCTTCTCCATAGGTTCATTTTAACCCTTTACTTCATAAACAAACACAGAAGACCCAGATCAGACAGCTCCTGTAGGATCACGGTCTGCTCTGATTGCATATGATATTATGTATATAGATATCACTCTACAGTTACTGCCATGGCCAAAACCACCTGTGTCCTACATGTGCTTATAACAATTAATCAAATTAACCCTTTCCCATGTATTGACGACTTTTGACGACTCTGTAGAAGTCACTTTATGAAACCATTGTGATAAATAGAGCATTTGCTCCTATAGGAGCAAATGCTCTATTTATCACAATGGTTTCAAACTACAAAATTCTAAAATTTTCCTTTTCTTTAGTTAATGATCCTTTTCGGTAGATTTATTCAAAGAGGTTGTTTCTAAAAAAACCTATACGGTAAAGGGTTAATATTGATGTCATTATTTCATATATAAATATTCATGGAATGAAGGGTTAAAAGTATCAAAATGGTGCCAAATTGACTCATTCCTGTTTTTTAACAACAGAGAGGAGACTGTGTGACTGCAATATTTAGAGAAAATACAGTATGTGATAATGGTCAAAATAGTTGGGTTCCCAAGATAAGCTGTATAGTTTGAGATAAACAGTCTAGTTTTTGACTGCATTATATTTACCTATGAATATCTAGATAAGTATACCATTTCATGAACCACCCATACACTATCATCATCCTATTTTAAATGAGCTTATCTCATGAATATTTATGTAAGAAATAAAGACATTATGAATATTAATTAGATAATGGCATTATGCATGAACACAAGATTTTTTTATCATGGCAGATACTGTAGAATCAGATCTATATTATTTCACAACAGGAGCTGTCTGATCTGGGTCTACTTTGTTTGCCAGTGTCTATCAAGTAAAGGGGTTAGTATGTCAATTTATTCTGATAAACATGCTACTTCATGAACTACCGACGTACATGTAATTATCATCCTGTTGAAAGTGAACATGATGACTACATTTGTTGGTGCACGTAGTCATTTTTGTATTTTAATCCTTTACTCCATGAATATTAAATATTTTACGTATGAAATAATGGCATCATGAATATTAATTAGAATAATTTCTAAAATGGCACATTGACACACAGGTACCGTATACATATATGGTTGGCCATAGCAGAAACTGTATATGTATTTATATTTCATAAACAAACAGAGTGGACCCTGGTCAGATGGCTCCTACAGGATCCTACAGGGTCTACTTCGTATTAAAAGGCATAGAAAAGCACATTTATGGAGTAAAGGGTTAAGTCCATATCTACAAACATCATTTAAACATGTGTACTCAAATCATCATTTCTTCACCAGACCCAATGTTGACAGACGTTCTTAAGAGTGGTCACAACATAGAGTTCGGATGAGAAATAAAGAAGTTATTCTTAAAAATGTTGTTAATTTATCTGTACCTCTGTTTATGCCAGAAAAGCAGTTGTTTTACAGTATCATCTGCTTTCAAAACTGTTATTATCCCTTTTCCTTACTAAAATAATTATTTAATCCTCTACCTGAATACTATTTTACCAAGACTGTACATTATGAATATTTATTTAAATAATTGTGTTAAAATATGAAAATAAAGAAATCCATTGCAATATGGCAGACAGTACAGAACCTGTAACACATATGAAAACAGAACCTGTAACATATGAAAACAGAACCTGTAACACATATGAAAACAGAACCTGTAACATATATGAAAACAGAGCAGACCTTGATCAGACAACTCAGAAAAGAACCATCAGTTCTAATCTACTCTGGTTGGATTAAAATTTAGACATCAAATGGTGTATCTATCAAGTATACAGTTACAAACAAACACTTGTATCTGCTTTATTTTTAATACTATACATCATACCTGCATTATGCTGTTAACTTGAGAAATTGTCCACATTAGAAATCGGATATCGACCTTCTGTTATCTCGAAGTAATTTGTATGATGGCTTGGAAATTCGAGATATTTTAACTGTAAATGAAACTCAGCTTCCATTTTAATCCTTTACTCCGTGAATGTTCATTTAGGAATATTCATTTAAGAAATTATTATATCATGCATATTAATCAGATTCATTAATTTTTATTATATCACATGGACACAGGAATATTTGGCCGTGGCAGAAACTGTAGAATCATTTCTATATTACATGTATATCATAAGCAAACAGAGCAGACCCTGAGCGTCTACTCTCTTTGCAAAGCGAAGAAAGGCATATTTATGGAGTAAAGTTTTAAAGTTGGACTGCCATTTACTAACAGTTAAGATCCAAATAAGAGGGCTTCAGGAGGAACCCACTAAAAACGGTCTGCACTGCTTGTCATTCGAAATAATAATAATAAATGAAAATCATCCAGCAGATCGAATGGACCCACAGTTATTAATCCATTCCCTCACTCATAGGCTGTACTTAGACTCAACCTCTTTGAATAAATCTAGTTAATCTTCTAAAAAGAGTATTTACAAGAAAAGAGGATTTTTTTTTAAATTGTGTGGTTTTGAAACCTGTTTAATATCCATGTAAGAAAAAATAACACCATAAATAATATATAAGCTGAATTATTATAATGTTAATTTTCAAGGGATTTTTTTTTCTTTGACAAAAACAATTAATAGGATCAGCTTGATCGATATCATATCATAAGCAAACAGAGCAGATTCTACAGGATCTGGATCTACTTGAATTTGCAAAAGCATGAAACAGCATTTATATCAAGGAAAGGGTTAGCCCTTTCTTCCATGAATATTCATGGATGACAATTAATCATGACATGGTGAAAATCAATTTGACTATTTTTTTTATTGCTCATTGAATACAGGACTTCTAATCATAGGAGAAACTAATCAGATCTATTTAGATTAATAAACAAACAGAGCTGACCCTGATGAGATGGCTCCTTCTGGGGCTAACTGATCTGGATCTACTCTGTCTGCAAAGGTGTTAAAAGGCATATTCATGGAGTAGAAAGGGTGTTAGTAACACTACAACCCGTTTTACAAATCCAGAATTCTACTTCTTTTGAGTGGTTGTGTTAGCAAGATATTCTACATAGTAATAATAAAACATACACATACCCGGTACATGTACATCTCAAATTCAATTACTACTAAGCATTTACAGTGCTATATCACAGCCTAAAACTTTACTTCATCTAAACCTACAGATAACATGCTAACCATTTACTTCAAAAATATCCATGTAAGAAATATAATGGCATCACAGACCATGGCAGAAACTTTAGATCTATGTTAAATGTTTTTTATATGCAAACAGAGCAGACTCTGATCAGATGGCTCCTACGGGAACCAACAGATCTAGTCTAAGTGTCTCCAAAGTGTCTCTATGGGGTCCTGGCAGTGTTTGAAATTAACTTTTTTCCCTGATCTGAAAGTTGGAGGCAAAATCCTCTTACCTGGTGGAAAAATAGAAAGCAATTATGTATGTAATTTTTCAACAAGCGCAAGAAAAACAAACAGTCGGTCTGATAATTCTTGAAGTATTTTTCTGATTGTTTTGATTTCCACCCATTGATTTTCAGACCAAAACTGCCATTTGCCACTGTTAATTTCGAACCATACCCAGGTCAACTCGGCCTCCAGTCAACTCTGCCCCTGAGTCAAGTCGGCCTTGGGTCAAGTCAGCCGGGTCAGCTCAGCCTGGGTCAAGTCGGCCCACAAATATTATTTAATAATTACATTTTTTTTGTATATTCTTTATTTTGAATACTTTAATATTTTGTTTCCATCACTAATTAAAACTCTACACTATCCAGATATTACATAATCAGTGCGGAAATCCTATAGTTAAGACAATAATATTTATAACAAAATTATCAAAAGTCACCCATTTCATTGCATCATAGATGGTTCCATAATCTAGTCAAAATTACTGAACTTTTTCATTCCATCAATGGCTTTGACCATTAACTAATCAAATTTTTTATAACATTTTATAACATTCAGCAACGTCTTGTCAGCTAGTTGACGCGGGACAAAGTCTGTGTCTCCCCAGCAGGGGTTTGACTTATTGGCAGATAGATAGATAGATCCACCCGCATTATGATTAGTTAATTGTTCCTATTTACAGACATTCAAAGAAACAGTCAGATAAACAATTCACAGTTCACTTCAAAAATATTGATGTCACTCATTTTCACGCCTATATATTTGTTTGACTTCTCAGTTTGATCCAATTTTAAACCTGATTACTTAACCCTTTCCCTCATATACCGGTAAATGTGTTTTCAGGCATCTGCAAACAGAGTATACCCAGATCAGATGGTTCCTATAGGAGCCGTCTGATTAGGGTCTGCTCTGTTGCTGTTTTGAATTTGAAAGATCTTTTTGCTTTCTAAAATATATACAATTTAATCCCTCATACCTTCCGTATTTTGTTACGTGTACAGCTATTTAGTCCATGAATATTCTATGGGTATATATCAAAATTTGGACTAAACAAAGAACAGGGAAAGGGTTAATGTCACCTGTTTTTTTTGTTAATCTCGTGCAACATTATGAACTGGGCTTTCCCCAGGCCCTTTTCGCATGACGGGCCCGACATTCGATCTTTGTCGGTGGCGAAAGTCCGACACCCCTTAATTTCTCCGACATGTAAAAATTCTCGAGCCGACGCCCTTTCAAACGTGTTTGTTTATATATCATTTCAAGTGACAAATATACACACAGACTTCCCTTGGTGTTGTAGCAGTGTCTCAAGCTATCAGCCAACACCCGCAGCGCGTGCCGTACGCATGGATGATTGCATGTCGCGTGTAAACAATTAACCGCTGAAGCAGTACAGAGGTGCGATACGGTTAAATGAACAAACAATTCAGCCCATTGAGAAGAAGGTTCCAGAAAGTCAAACCAACAAAAACAACGAATGTCGGGAGCGGACACGAAATTGGGGGAAAAACATTCGCTGGCTCACTGAAAGTTGTCTTATATAGGCTACCGATTTTAATAACTGTAATTGGACTATTTACGTGGACTCCACTTGAATTTGTTCTGCATACTCGATTTATATCGGAACGAAGAACTTCCATTCCTTGTACACGTATGATTAAATCAAATTTCTTCTTGATTTGTAAAGGCCGACTTTACGTAAGCATGACGTTTGAAATAACTACAGTATGACCTGGACTGGCAAAACTACCGATAATTTGACAAGATTCATCAATATTTAGAAAACATTTCACCATCTGTTTAATATTTGTTAAATAATATTGATAAAAATACTTGAATATTTAATAATGACTGTTGGAACTGAAGTTCGATGCGAGCGTCCAAGGGACACGTCGCCCCGGCCGATTTCAATGTCAATTAAATTAGTTACACCATGTTACCATGTAATGCGCATACTGAGTGAATATTGACTATTCAGTATAAATCTCAATAAATACACGATGTAATGCGCATACTGAGTGAATATTGACTATTCTGTATAAATCTCCATAAATACATCTTTGCAAACAGAGTAGATCCAGATTAGACGATTTCTATAGGCACTGACTGATAAGGATCTACACTCTTTCTACCAAACAGTAGTTTAGATCCTGGTTTATAGCTTCTGACCATATATTATGCAAAATTGTCTAGAATAAAGGTATTGAATTTGGTTCGGGTTTTTTTTTTGGTGTTTCATAGATCTTTATCTAATATTGGTTTTGAAGGTAGTCTCGTGTTACTTCCATGGTACATAGTCAGACTCTTTTCACAAGCTTCACCTTTTTTCAGACTTTGAGAGATGATTCTCTGAACTGAAACGCTAAAAGGACCAGTGTCACATACATCAACATCCAATCCCTTCTGACGACTTTCATACAAGGTCTTCTAACATTGAAATTTCCATACCATGAGGCTGTGAAAATGTGGACAGCAACCAAGCACAGGCCTTTCAGTGTGATAGTGAATTTTCCAATTATTGAAACTACATGTAGTTCAGACCAGAAGTTTTAAGCAATTAAGACTTAAGTTATACAGTGTCTGATCTACTTGCCAAAAAAATTATCTTTGTGAATTTGCAAAAGAACACGTTTAAAAGTTTCGTGCAAGGAAGGTGGTGCTGTGGTTGTAGTTATGTTTAATGTATATTCTGGTTTTTTTTGTACAAACATGTGCAATAAAAACACTTTCAAGAGCCCTACTATAGCTTTTACTTTATATCAGAAAATGCAAAATATTCACCATGATAACCTCATTTTTTCCAAAATTTTCGCCACGGCGCTAAGCAGGAGGGGAAACCCCTCCCGCACCCACCCCCTAGGACTAAAAAACAACATCCCTTCCTAAAATCCTGGGGAAAGCCCTGAACATACTGCTTAAATCGCCTTTATTACTTTGTTCACGACCTCTAATTAAATTTAATGGCATTATGGGTTATTATTGACAAAAAGATGTGCAAACTTTTGTATTAATTCTTCAAGGAGCCCACCAATCTGGATCTTCACTCTTTCCTGCAGTTTAAAAAATTTAATTCGATCAAACACAGTCGAGTAAAGGCCGACCATGATTAAGACCGAGTTGACCCGCCCAAAAACAGGCCGAGTTCGACCCGACCGACTTGATCGAAGGCCGACTTGACCCGGATACCTCTATGGAGTAAAGGTTTAAGCTGTCAATGATTGACAATTCTTTTACTGAACACAAGGTAAGAATTTGGATGTGAAGACTTAAGGAAAGCTTAATTGTTACATAACTAATTTAATCTGGTAATTTACTGTACCTTGAGCAGTTTCAAAAAAGGATACGACAAGAGTTTGCGCTGAGGTTCCGATGTGGCCTAAAATAGTGTTCAACCGCTCTGCCATCTTGACACCTCTTTCTGACCTGGTGTCAGGCTAGAAACTGTGATATCAAACCGATGTTTACTTTAATTTGTAAGGTCAAGGGTCAAACAGATTAGTTTATGGTAGTTGTAAACAATATAAAAAAATCAGCATTTTTTTATCAATAGATTACCGCTACTAGTCTCTCATGAGAGTCTTAGAATATGACTGGAATTTCTTTTTTTCTTATCGTGTTGGTCTGGTGACAGTGATGTATTGAAATTGAGTCAGTCTTTTTACGACATCTACCGAAAGTGGCCACAACCCAAACCGTTTCCTTGTTTCCATGGGATAAGTTACAAAACTATTTTTAAGGTACATTGCAACATGTCCTTCATATTTCCTGTGTTCGATTAAAATGACGTGTCCATATTTATCTGCTTGTCATTTTAGTTGGCTGTTTAATGTCAAATATTTGCCATCAATTCACGGACATGTGAACATAGATCCAACGGTGTTACCGTAAACACTTACCCGTTGAAATAAGGGTTTATGGTGAATTCGCCTAATGACAAACTCGCCTACAATTAGATATATAGTAACCCGAATGGTGAATTCGCCTAGAAAGCAATTATATAGTGATTGTATTTCGCACCTATTGTAAGGTATCGATACCATAACAAAACATGTTTTCAGGTAGTGTTGACCAAGATTGAACTTTGAGTGTAGCCCCTGATCATAAATTTATATAAATTATATGCATTTGAAAGCACACAATGAAGTGACAATGGAAGAGTTTGTGAGGGGAAGGGGCGTTAATAGTTGTTTACTTTGTGTAAATGTTTAAATGGTTCGGAATGAAATATGAACAATTTGATTGATTTTGTCACATGATCTATGTACTATCTATACAGTGTTGGATATTAGTTATGCTTGTAGCAATAATCAAAAGTTGAGCCCTTTGGTGTTGATGCAAACTGGCATCATATGGTGAACTCTGGTCAGTGCAATCAGTATAAATTGGTTGTTAAGATGCATCCCACCCCTTTCAACCAGGTTGTCAAATTTGCCTGTAGTGATTAGGGGCTACACTGATATTTCGGTTTATTTAAAAAAAACAAAAACATTTGGATAAGAAATCAACAAGGCAAGTTGTTCTTGTTACAAACAGCTTTATTTCACTGGTTATTTACTGGTAGATCTACCTGTAATATAAGGTGTGAAATACAAACACAATATAATTGCTTTCTAGGCGAATTCACCATTTGGGTTACTATATATCTAATTGTAGGCGAGTTTGTCATTAGGCGAATTCACCAGCACCCGAAATAAGCAGGCTCATGTCAGTCATTCACAACATAGTTAATATGTAAATAAAAAAAAATCCTACCTACTTCTATACATGGGTTGATTTGAGTCGGATACATGTAACTGGTGGGAAATCAATAAATCCTGGATCGTTAGACTTGGTAGCTCAGTAGTTAAGTTGGTTTTAAAAGCTCTTCAGAGCTTGTGTTTCATTATGCACATTGTGCTAATTGTTTGTTAACCCATCACAAATAAATATTACTTGATTTGGTATGGTAAGCCAGAGGCTCTTGAGTTCGAGTCCTGGTCAGGCCACAATCTTTTTACCAGTTGTCCTGTTACATTTGGGCACCCAACATATTTGGACCATGAACATGCCTGATTTCTTGGGGAGTTCCTCAGGGAGGTGTCGGGTCGTTTCAGACCCAATCCGTTTCGGTCCTTAGTCATTTCGGACCCAATCCGTTTCGGCCTTGGTCATTTCGGCCACATAAAATTTGTATTCAAAGGTATATAAAGGGCAACTGTGATATGATTGAAAGGAATGCACAGAATTGAATTCAATAAGGACATAGGTTGTGTTGTTAGATGTTAACCTTTAGCCTGCTGATGAATGAGTATTTCTGCAAACACTTTGGATCCAGATTAGATGTTTGACACCCTGCTTCCATGTTTGGAGACAGATCAAATATAGCTTGCATTGTGAAACTATAGCAGGTGAAACTTTTTGTAAACAAATAATTTGCTCAGCAAGATAAGCATTCAACAACAATATATGTCAAGAAATTGCAAACAGAGTAGACCAAGATCAGACGACAATAATTCCCTTGAAAACTGACACCTGTATTAATTATTCCACTCGTATAAACACCATTTCAAGAAATTGAAAACAGAGTAGACCCAGATCAGACGACAAAAATTTCCTTTAAAATACTACTTTATAAAAACTAAGAATGAGAATCCATATTTAAAATCAATCTGATCATACATGCTGTTATTGGGTGATACATGATTAAAGAAATAAACAATTAAATAATTAGTACAAACTGTCGCGGCTATAAACATCTCATTGAAAATATTTTTATGTTTTATACTCATGGGTTTATTTGCTTCATATAAGGTGGAAACAGATGGGGCTTGTTGAGGAACAACTATTAGTACAATAGTACTACACAAACATTTTTGAAATAATTATAGGAACTCTCCAATCTGACTGGATTTCTCGATCTTTGCTTTCTTTATTTCTTGTCAATGGTCAATTTTCTGAAACAGAGAACAAATTTTGCTTAAATAAAATTTGATGTCTATTGCTGATATATTCCTCGTTTTCCTTGGTCGTTTCGGCCCCAATTGTGGCCGAAACAACCAAGGCCTAAACAGATTGGGGCCGAAACGACCCGGGACCCTCAGTAAAAGTGGGAGAAGTGCAACATGATGTGAATGATGATGAAGTGATTCATGTTGGGTACAGGTGACTGGTAGGAAATCTTATAGCCCCTAGGCTACTTGTTCCCAGCTTGCTAAGTGAAAATAATTCTGATATGAATAACTGTGAGACATTTGGTGGGGATTGAATTTTCAACCCCTGTAACACTTGTCTGGGTGCTCTAACTGTAGGCTCATCTAATAGCAGTCCACTCCTTCAATATTTACATCTTCTACATTTCGCTTTAACCCACCTAATGTAAGACTCCACCCATAATGAATACATATTTATCTATTTTTCGTATATTTTTATATGTGAAATATGTAAATACATGGCTTTGGCAATTAGTACAGCTCTAATAAGATCTAAGGTATTCTATAATTAGCACAACAGATTTTGATCAGATGACTGTTACAGGAGCAGTCTGACCTTAGTGTTTGAAAAAGTGTCAAAAGGCATACCTATCAGGTAAAGGTTTAAAAAAAAAACTGCTTCCTTATCAATAGTTCTATTTTGTAATGTTCTCCAATGAACATTTATTTACTACACATAGGTGACATAGGGAGACTTCTACTTTAGTGGACCCCAGAAATAAATAATAATAAAGTGCATATGGGGACTACCGCCCCAACACCCCCGTAGGTCTACCCCATTTTTGTACATCGAATCCCTAAAAATGCTCTTCTATCCCCTAAAATTGTTCTCAAAATGCAAATCCCTTAAAAAAATTAAAACGAAAACTTCCAGGGTATGCTAAAGTAGAATCAAGCTGGTGTCATATGTTGTTAGAATTATCTCAATATATAAAGAAAATGTTTCGTACTGTGATTAATGCATAATTGTAAATCTATATAATTTATTTTATGTACTTGGCCGTTTACTTGATGATCCTGCCATTTTATACAAACAGAGTAGACTCAGAACAGACAGCTCATGTTTGCTTATATTGTACATATCAGATTCTCTTCTGTCATCAGAGGTTCAGATAAGATTCACATACATAACCGTAAACGTCTTTATTTCTCCACCAAACCCTATGTTTTGACCACTCTAAATGGAATCACCTCTTTGAGATGATTCTAAAGAGTGGTCACGTCATGGGTTTTGGTGGAGAAAGAATGATTTTAGTATTTGAGTACACACCTTTATCTGTTGCTCTGATACATGGCAATAAATTTTCTTACTTTATATTATAAATACTAGAATTATGTTGAATTATATTCATAATGGGTATAATCTTGCATGAATATAATGAATTATTTATAAAGTACAGGGTTTAGAAGATACAAGAAGGACATAAGTTGTGTTTTATGTACAAAGAATTTTCAGATATCTTTAACCTTGACCTCATGAATAATTATGCACAACTGAAATTTTAGAATTACCTAAACAATTTTTGGCCATATCAGAAACTTTAGAATCAGTTCTATATAATATTAACCCTTTCTCTGTTCTAAATTTATTCCAAATTCCAATACCTACTGAATATTCATTGACAAAATCATTATAATGCAAACCTAGCAGTCAAGACACACGCATTGCGCGTGTGTCACACACATTTTACGTCTAAACCACGCTCACACGCTTAGTTCTGTATCACACACGCATTTTCAAAATTCTTGAAAAAATATTTGAAATGTGACCATTGAACCCTTAAATTGTCTTCAAACACCCTTAAATCGGCTCATAAATACCGCAATATACCAATTACGACCCATTATTTTGGTGAATCGACATGACGTCAATTGCAAACGGTGATCACTTCCGTGTAATTACTCAAACCTCACAGTAATCTCCCTTGTCACTTCGTGTGAACTTCAGCATAGCGATTAGGGGAGATCACTGCGTTGGAGGTTGATAATTACTAAGTAACGAAGGAGGAGAATTCTTAAAAGTCGTCTGTTAAAAAGAATCAGAAAACCCGCAAACTAGTGAGTGCAGCGTTAAGGAAACTTTACATAAATACGAGCCACCCAAAGAACTGATAGATAAATCTAATAAGGTTACAGGGGAAGCCGCAGCGTGCAAATTTAAACAACATCAGTGACTGTTTGAAGCAATTGTATCCCCACAATGCCTGTTTGCCCTGTGATGTTTAGTGTCTCTGGAAATAACCCTTTACGAAATGAATATTCAGAATGCAGGACTCCAAATATTGTTTTAATTAACTGAAATTTTAGCTTAAAACAGAAAACAAGAAAACTAGGGTATGAGTATTTTCAATGAAAACAGCATAGACCCTGATCAGACAGCTCCAACAGAAGCTGTCTGATCTGGGACTACCCTGTTTGCCAAGGTATCAAAAGTCGTCAGTGTGGGGGAAGTGATCAAAATAAAATATCAGTGTTTTATGCGTCTCATTTTATTATTTTCTTAATAATAAAAGATAGGAAAGTCAGTGCTGGATTATATAATTTCCCCCTCTGAAGACTCCAAAAAGCTGTCAGGAAGAGGCTTTTCACGTCTTTAAAATGGCAATATTTGCTTTTTGTTCCTCTAGGAGCCATCTGATCTGGGTCTACTCTGTTTGCAAATGCGTGAAAATGCATTTATATGAGGAAAAGGGTTAAACAAAGCAAACTCTTATCTAAATCAGACAGCTCCTACTGGAGCTGTCTTATGTGAGTCGACTGTCTGCAAATGCGCCAAAAGAGGTAAAGTGTTAAACTTTTACTTGATAAATATTTGTGCAAGACTCCATTAAACTAGTTATTGTAATAAGGATATAAATATAAAAAAAGAGAAAATGCGTTGCTATGACTGGCAAACAGAAAACTATGAATTAAAAATGTAACTGTTATACATGTATAAGCAAACAGATGAGACACTGATGAGACAGCTCCTTGAGCTGTTGGGTTATCTGAGTCTACTCTGTATACAAAGGCATAATCTGAAGAATGATTCAAACTGGTTCCTTCCTTTATGAATATTAACCCCATCCTGTTGCATATTCATTTAAATTATTGTTTATTGGTATACATAAGAAATAATAAGACTACAGTATTAATAAGCCCAATTGTTTAATAGCATTGTTAATAAGGGAATGTAAATACCGGTAGACTGTGGCAGAAACTGTTGAATTTGATCTCTTTTGTTTCATAAGCAAACAGAGTAGACCAAGATAAGATGACTCCTATAGGATCGGTCTGATCAGGGTGTGCTCTGTTTGCTTATGAAATTATAATAGACCTGACTCTACCATCCTATGTACATATGCTATTATAAAAACTCAGCAAATAAACATTCATGATGTCATTTAATATCCAACAGTGGAAGGGTTAAAGAGGAAGTCCATACAATGAACGTATATTTTCAATAATATCATAAAATTTGGTATTTGTTAGCACAATCATTATTATAAAGATTGCCAATTTGGACGTATATTGAAAAATGCTACTGTGATACAAAATAATCCGATTCCATATATATACTTATAATTTTTGTTCTGCAACAAAGTATAATCGGCCTTTTCCATTCATATTTTGCGCGTTTTGCCGATGATCACCCGATCCCTCCATTGTTTATGTAACAGCTTTTCTTGGAAGTGTTCGGATAGACGCAAATAGCGCAAACAGATAAGAAACTAAAACCTGACCCGAATAAAACATCGGGGAATTAAATCGGGATCATTGATATCAAATACATGGATATTTTATAATTTTCAGCGTTTATTGGGTAGGTTTTCTTGCGATATACTACATTTCAGCATATAAGCAAAGGAGTTTTATATATTTTAGGCATTTTTGAAACACGTCAAAATGTAGGGACTTCCCCTTTAAGAAGATTCTAATTTCATAATGAATCATATTGTTTATAAAACAGCAGTCCATGTGATGTTGGTTGACTACCAATGCTGCCGTAAGTGCTAGTGCCAGCACAATAGCATAAAGCTTACATTATTTATCCTAATAAACATTTCTAACTTAAGGCATTTTAATTTATGGTAATGGCATATAAAATCAGGAATGTTTGGCCATAGCGAAAACTTTATATATGTAAACAGGGTAGATCCTGATCAGACCAGATTGCTCGTATAGGAGCTGTCTGATCTGCTCTACTATGTTTGAAAAAGCATTAAAAGGCATATCTATGGAGTAAGGCTTAAAAACTGAAATATATAACATTCAATTTTTTAATGAAATATGGGGCTTAACATTTGAGATGAACTTGATTTAGATAGAAATTGTGAATTTATTCAAGGAAAACTGAAAAAATACTGAAGGAGGGAGTGTTTATTAGGATAGGGGCGTTTAGAGAAGATATAGTGCAGAAATGTTTTAACACATTGTCCCCTAGTGACGCATTTTTGCGCATCTATAGAAGTCACTTTATGAAACCATTGTGATAAATAGAGCATTTGCTCCTATAGGAGCAAATGCTCTATTTATCACAATGGTTTCAAACTACAAAATTCTAAATTTTTCCTTTCCTCTAGTTAATGCTCCTTTTCGGTAGATACATTCAAAGAGGTTGGGTCTAATAATAGCCTAGGAGAAAATGAGTTAACTTGCAAATTTGTGATGACTTTTCCAAACAGTGTGGATCCAGATGAGTCTGCATCTTATCAAGATTCACAATGTTTGAAATTGTGGGTGGCTGTTTTTCTTTAACCATTTCCCATATGTTCTATATTTATTCCAAATTTTAATACCTACTGAATATTCATGGACAGAACAGTTATAATAAAAAATGGAATGTTAACAATGTAGCCATTTTAAAAACTAAAGAAACAGATCTATCAAATTCCTTTAGCAAACAGAGCAGACCCTCATCAGATGGCTCCTCTAGGAGCTGTCTGATCGGCGTATTCTCTGTTTGCAAAGTGTGGAAACATGTTTATATGAAGGAAAGGGTTAAAGAAAATAGTCTTTATGGGTGACAGTATGGTATCTAATTCCTTCATTTATCTTTTAACCCTTTCCCTGTTCTGTATTTGGGCCAATTTTCAGTACCTACTGAATATTCATTAACAAAATAGTTATTAAGAAATATGGAAGGTAGAACATTGTAGACATTTTAGAATGTAAAGAAACAGATCTATTAGCAAACAGAGTAGACCCTGATCTGGGTCTACTCTGTTTGCAAATGCGTGAAAACACGTTTATATAAGGGAAAGGGTTAAGCCATTGCAAATAAACCTGGATCAGACAGGTCGTATTGGAGTTGTCTGATCATGGTCTGCTCTGTGTGCTTATTGAACAATATAGATCTGATTCTAGGGTATTTGCCAGTGCCAAAATTGTCCTTATGGATATGTTACTACAGAAAACAAGTTAATACAATGTATTCATTAAGTCAGTATTTCTTGTATGAATTTTCATGAAGTGAAAAACTTAATCCCTTACTCTGTAAATGCACTTTTTAATGCTTTTGCAAAATGAGCAGACTTAGATCAGACAGCTCCTGTAGGTTTAACTCATTGCACGCTAAGTAATTTTTCGTCTGCAACAATTGTCGTCTGCTTCAATTCTAAAAATAAAATTTCTCTCATTTCTTTGCAAAAATATCCAGATGAGACGCCGCATCCAAACAGTTTGCATAAGTAATCACAGTTTTGCCGCTAGCGTGCAAAGAGTTAATCAGGGTCTGTTCAGTTTCCTTATGGAACAATATAGATCTAATTCTACAGTCCAAAACTTCCTTTTTTCACATGTCACTGCAAAAACTTATTTAACCCTTCGCTTGCTATTCATATCAATATACCTACCTGTAAATAGTGAAGACCCAGATCAGACAGCTCCTGCACTATTTACAAGTTGATTGTGCAACCAGTGCACTCCACAGCAGTGATTGCACAGTGAAATACTTGTACACAGTGAAGATATATGTAATTATACAACAGGGCATGGGTAAAGAAGGAGAAATGTATTTTAAAATTCAGCAAGAGAAGGGTTAATTAATACATGTACATGTATTCATAAAGTCCTCATTTCTAGCATGAAAACCCTTTCCCTCATATGAACACTTTTTCATGACTTTGCTGTGCTTGCAAACACAACAGATCAGGGTCTACTCTCTGTTACTCAATGTACAGTTTTTATTTGATCCAACAATTGATTGGAAAATTTACCATAATAAAGTACCGTAAGTAATTTATAAAGTTAATGAATATTCATGAAGTAATCAACTCGTGCATAAATGTAAATTAGAGAAAAAGTTAACACATTCCTTCATATTGACATTTAACGTCCATAATTAACGTTTTAATTGTCCATAAATAATTTCTCTAGTAAATGCTCCTTTTTTGGTAGATTTATTCAAAGAGGTTGAGTCTAAAAATACGCTATGAGTGAATGGGTTAAGGAAGGTACAATTATATGTATAATTAACTGAGCCTTTGATATTGCTTACATACTACATGTACTACTAACACTTTTTGTAAGGATCTCTTACCTTTAACCCTCTACTCCATGAATGTTCGTGTAATAAATGATGACATCATGAATACTAATCATATTAACCCTTCGCTTGCTGTTCACGTCAATATACCTACCTGTAAATAGTGAAGACCCAGATGAGACAGCTCCTGCAGGAGCTGTCTCATCAGGGTCTGCACTATTTACAAGTTGATTGTGCAACCAGTGCACTCCACAACTGTGATTGCACAGGGAATAATTGCAGACAGTGAAGATATATGTAATTATCCCACAGGGCATGGGTAAAGAAGAAGAAATGTATTTTAAAATTCAGCAAGCGAAGGGTTAACTGTTAGAATAGCACGTGGACACAGGAATGTTTTACCATGGCAGAAACTGTAGAATTATGTCTATGTTATATCCTATTGGAGCCATAGGATCTGGGACTACTCTTTTTGCAAAGGCGTAGAAAGAGTAGGGAGTGAAGGGTAAAATGCTTTTCAGCATGTTTGTACTGTATTGTCGTGTATATATATGATGAATATTCATGCGAAACTAATTGTGATTTAACCCATTCCCTCATAGGCTATTTTTAGACCCAACCTCTTTGAATGAATCTACGGAAAAGGAGCATTATCCAGAGAAAAGGACGATTTTAGAATTTTGTAGTTTGAAACCATTATGATAAATATAGAGCATTATAGGAGCTAATGCTCTATTTATCACAATGGTTTCACAAAGTGACTTTTACAGAGTCGTCAAAAGTCGTCAATATGAGGGAATGGGTTAATCAGTTTTTTTATTAGAAATATAAAATAAGGAAATTAATTGCAATGCCAGATAGCAGAGGATAATACCTGTAACATATAAGCAGACAGTAGAGCCCAGAGCTAGAGATAAATGTGCATACTTAGATACTAAAGTCCACCAAACCCTATGTTGTGGCCACTCTTTAGTATCGCCTCAAAGAGACAATTCTAACATGTGGCCACATCATAGGGTTTGGTGGAGAAGTAAAGGATTTATTCTTGACAATGTTTTAATTTATGTGTCTTATCTGGAGCCTGATCTAGATCTACACTGTTTGCAAAGGCATAAGAAAGGTGGGATTATCAAATAAAGATTATAACATTACCCTGAGGAATATTGATGTAAGAAATAATTTTATCATGTATATTAATGAGCTGAATATCTATAATGGCATTATAATGAATGAGTGAATTTTTAGGCCATGGCAGACATTGTAGAATCAGATCTATATTATTCCTTAACCCTGTAATTAATAGATACACCATTAAAGGCCCTTGCAGAGTTGATTTGGTCATATTTTAGAGAAAAAGAAAGAAAACCTGCAAGAAATGAAGACATGTACGACTCTTTTGGCTGGTTTTCTTAGTTTGGACAAATATCCTGCATTATTCCTTTTCTTCATAATTATGAACTATGTCATGTTTTCATGCATCTGCAAACAGAGTAGACCCAGATCAGACAGCTCCTATAGGAGCGGTCTGATCAGGGTCTGCTCTGTTTGCTTATGGAATTTGATAGATCTGTTTCTTTAGTTTCTAAAATGGCTACAATTGTTCCTCTTCCATATACATTTTGTAGTTCATTATAAATTATTGTCCATGAATTATTCACTAGGTATTGAAATATTGTTTTTGCCTTGTCTGTTTGTTTGTTAGTCACCAACTTTAACATTGTTCATAACTTTTTAGCCAGTACAGATAGAGACTTGCATGATATTTTGCATGCATATGTATCTTATAAAGCCGCACATTTTGAGGGGTGACATGTCAAGGTCATTCTTCAAGGTCAGAGGTCAAATATATAGGTCAAATCACAAACTTTAACATTGGCCATAACTTTTAAACTAGTAGAGATAAAGATTTGATATTTAGCATGCATGTGTATCTCATGAAGCTGCACATTTTGAGGGGCTACATGTCAAGGTCATCCTTCAGGGTTAAAGGTCATATGTTTGTTTGTCAGGAACTTTAACATTGGGCATAACTTTTAAATCTGTAGGGATAGAGACTTGATATTTGGCATGCATATCTATCTCATGAAGCTGCACATTTTGAGGGGTGACATGTCAAGGTCAAGGTCACCCATTAGGGTCAAAGGCCAGATGTTTGTTTGTTTGTCAGGAACTTTAACATTGGGCATAACTTTTAAATCTGTAGGGATAGAGACTTGATATTTGGCATGCATATGTATCTCATAAAGCCACACATTTTGAGGGGTAACTTGTCACTGTCAAGGTCATCCTTCAAGGTCAGAGGTCAAATAATAGGTCAAATCACCAACTTTATTATTGGCCATAAGTTTTGAACCAGTAGAGATAGAGACTTGATATTTGGCATGCATGTGTATCCCATAAAGCTGCAATGTTTGAGGGTTGACATGTCAAGGTCAAGGTCATCCTTCAGGGTCAAAGGTAGGGGTGTAACAATACATCGAACCATCATGATAGTTCTCTACCCCAGTTACACTATCGATAGTTATTTCCAATTGACGATAGACTATTGCAAGTTGCTCTAACTATCGATAGTTTCAATAGTTCTTTCATATAATTGGCAAACTTGAAGTAATAAACCAACAATGAGTCTTTATCGTAGCATTCTATTCCGAAAACGTAATTATCATTAAAGAATACTTTCCCCTGTCATGGACTATGTATAAAACTAGTGCTCGGGTAGATTCATCCCCTAGCTAGAGTGCAGATGACGGCGGTCAATGCAGGACAGTTACTTTTATATATGTTAAAGCGATGAAAAGTATATCTACTGGGTTTTTTTAAAGACTATCAAATTCATTACAATCTCCTATTTATAGATAAGTATTCCAATACTTTACAAAAATGGTTTTGTAAAATTTGTAGTATTAGGCCTCTTAATGCTCACGTTTTAGTCAAACTGTTGTGTTTTCAAGATGGCAATGACCATCGCGGAGATCAAGTTTGTTAAAAACAAAAGCGGTAAAACACAAGTGGCAAAGGGAGTATTTGGAAATACTAGTACTTTGGACTTTTATTTTATAATCTATTTCTGCCCAACTCATTTTAAATCATTTCCACAAACATTTTAGTAAGTATTTACAGCAAAGATATATCTTACACTGTGCAAATTTGCATTTTGCAAGTTTTCAAATCTTGGCAATAACTATTGCAATAATATTGCAATAGTTTCCAGCAATAGCAATAGTATCGCAATAGTACTTTCAGCAATAGCAATAGTATTGCAATAGTCAAAACTGCCCCCAATAGTCAGCCCTAGTCAAAAGTCACTGACTGAAAATGGTCATAACTTTTGAACCAGTAGAGATACAGACTTAATATTTGGTATGCCTGTGTATCTCATGAAGCTGCACAGTTTGAGGGGTGACATATCAAGGTCAATGTCATCATTTAGGGTCAAAGGTCAAATGAATAAAGGAAATGTAACTTTTAGAGAATATGCTGCAAACAATATTTCTTAGGCAAAAATTACTTAGCAAGCAAAGTTATTGATTGTTTGCATGTCAGTACAACATTCGTGTATTCTTGATCACAATCTTGTTTCTATATGTATCTATGATTTTATCGCATTTTACGGCTTTTTAACAGTATTCAGTCATATCACAACATCCAGCTAATTACAGGTGGAGGAAGACCCCAGAGATTCTGTCCACTGCATTGTTTTATGCACAGAAGACCATCCAGGTAGAACCACTGACCTACTGCAAGCTATTCTGGAAAGCATTTAATTCCTCACATGAAAAATCCAAATGGCCAGACGGGTTTCGAACCCACAGTGGTGAGGGGCTAAGCAATTGTCAGTCGAAGACCATAACCACTTGGCCACATTAGGCCCCCATATGTAGATGAAGCATGGCAATTAAATATTATATATATTGTATATGAAATATACCATATTGAGTATTTTAACGCTTTTCCATATGATAAGAATAGTCATCAGAGGTCCAGATAAGATGTATAACTTTAAACGTTTTTCAAGAATAACTTCTTTATTTCTCCACCAAACCTATGTTGTGACCACTCTTTAGAATTGTCTCAAAGAGACGATTCTAAAGAGTGGTCACATCATGGGGTTTGGTGGAGAGATGATGATTGTAGTACATGTATTTGAATACGGAGCTTTATCTGTTGCTCTGATTCATGTAAGGAATTTTGACATTATTAACACTTTACTCCATGAATATTCATGTAAAAGATAATGACATCATGAATATTAATTAATATAATTTCTATATTTCTAAATTTCGGCCTGATAAACACTAGAATCAGATCTATATTATATTTATCATATACAAACAGCAGACCTTGATCAGATGGCTGCTTCAGGAGCCGTCTGATCTGGGTCTCTCTTTGCAAAGGTGTATTTATGGAGGAAAGGGTTAATAGTACATGTAATTTGCTAATTTTTTATAATGAAATTATAAACAAAGGAGTTTTAATCATGGCACAATCTGTAGAATCAGATCTTTGCTATTCCTTAACCCTTTACTGCATATACATGTATATATGCCTTTTTTGGTACAAACAATATTTCTAAGGCAATATTTACGAGTTGTTACAGTGAGCAAAGAGTTATTGATTATTTATGTCAATACAACATTCATGTATTCTTGATCACAATCTTGTTTCTATAAATGAAGATGAAGCATGACAATTAAATATGCAGTTTTGACCCTTAGACAAGCAGAAAGAAAGTGTACTGGCATTTGCAAACAGTGTAGACCCAGATCAGATGTCTCCTAGAGGAGCCCTCTGATCAGGGTCTGCACTGTTTGACATTTAAAATCATCTTACAAATTAGATCCTTTCATACAGAATGGACTCTTATTTTTAAACAATGATGGGCCATTCCACTTTGAAATTCAGCAAAGTGTTTAAACGTGATATTGATTTGAGCAATATTGCAGGAAAAGGATTCTCCATGGTTTCAGGTTATAGACAAACAATGTAGGAAATGCATTATCTGCAATGTTTTGTAGTTGTGGATTGGTCTCAAATACTGTTTGTATATTTAGCATGTTCATTAAATAAGAACATACCATATTGAGTATTTTAACCCTTCTCTTGCTGAATTTTAAAACACATTTCTCCTTCTTTACCCATGCCCTGTTGTGTAATTACATATATCTTCACTGTGCACAAGTATTTCACTGTGCAATCACTGCTGTGGAGTGCACTGGTTGCACAATCAATTTGTAAATAGTGCAGACCCTGATGAGACAGATCCTGCAGGAGCTGTCTCATCTGGGTCTGCACTATTTACAGGTAGGTATATTGACTTGAATAGCAAGCGAAGGGTTAAACCTTTACCCTAAGAATATTTCTCAGAGGTCCAGATAAGATGCGTAAATTAAAACATTTTCAAGAAAAACTTTTTATGCCCCCGCCTTTAGGCTATGGGGGCATTAAGTTTTACCTTTGTCCATCCATACGTCTGAAATTTTGGTCAAGGATTTCTTAGCTTTTGTAAAGTGCAATGATTTGATATTTGGTCTGAAGCATAATCACAGTAAGTTGTAACATGTCTCCCCTTTTCAGGTCTGTTGTCCATCTACTTCCTGTTTGCCGACACTTTGATTGAATTTTGGTGATTGTTTAATGACATAACAAAATTTCGTCAGATATTTCTTCGCTTTTGTAAGCTGCATTGACTTGATATTTGGTCTGAATCATAGTGAGTTGTACCCCTTTTCAGGTCTGTCGTTCATCTACTTCCTGTTTGCTGATGGGGGCATCTATGTCCCATGGACACATTTTCTTTAATTTATTTCTCAACCAAACTATATGTTGTGACCACCCTTTAGAATCGTATTGAAGAGTTGATTCTAAAGAGTCACTAGGTCGCAATATACGGTTTGGTGGAGAAATGATGATTGTAGTATTTGGGTACCCCAGTATGCACTTTATCTGTGGCTCTGATTCTTTAAAGAGTATTTACATTGTTAATAGTAATTTGCTATATGTTTATAATGACATAAACAAAGGAGTTTTTATCATGACACAATCTGTAAAATCAGATCTTTGCTATTTATTAACCCTTTACTCCATATATATATATATATATATGCCTTTTAACCCTTTCCCTGTTCTATGTTTATTCCAAATTTCGATACCTACTGAATATTCATAGAAAAAATAGCTATAATTAAAAACTTAAGGTGGAACATTGTAGCCGTTTTAGAAACTAAAGCAATAAGTCTACCAAATTCCATAAGCAAACAGAGCAGACCCTGATCAGACGACTCCTCTAGGAGCCGTCTGATCTGGGTCTTCTCTGTTTGCAAATGCGTGAAAACACGTTTATATGAGGGAAAGGGTTAACACTACAAATAGAGTAGACCAATATCAGATGGCTCCTGTAGCAAATTAATATTAATGATGTCATTATTTCTTACATGAATATTTTTGGAGTAAAAGGTTACACAAACAGAGCAGACCCTGATAGTCCATTCTGGGTCTCGTATGTTTGCAAAATGTGCAAAAGTGTTTATATGAAAGGTTAGATTAAGATTTTAGAGCCATCTTTTCTCAGTCTCCTGTTTGCAAAAACATTAACCCTTCTTTTGCTGAATTTTAAAATACATTTCTCCATCTTTACCCATGCCCTGTTGTATAATTACATATATCTTCACTGTGTACACATATTTCGCTGTGCAATCACTGCTGTGGAGTGCACTGGTTGCACAATCAACTTGTAAATAGTGCAGACCCAGATGAGACAACTCCTGCAGGAGCTGTCTAATCTGGGTCTTCACTATTTACAGGTAGGTATATTGACGTGAATAGCAAGTGAAGGGTTAAAAAGCTTTGTATGAGGCCTAATGTTAGATTAACCCTTTCCTTGTTGCATAGTCATGCTAGAAATAATGACATCATGAATACCGCTATCAATTAGTTGAATTTTTGTTATGGCATGATGTTTTAGTATTAGAAGAGGCTGTTGAGTCAGATCTTTTATAATTTCATAAACAAACAGAGCAGACCCTGATCAGACAGCTCCTACAATCTTGTTATTGGGTTTCCCGAAAGACCTGAACCCCTAAGGATGGAGAAATGTACCAGTACTTCCCACACTGTCCACCATCTCAATGTAGATTATTTCCCCGACATTTATGTTAAAATCTTTACAACAGTTTCTACACTATATTGACTAACAAGCTTGGGATGTGCATGTCGGAGACTAACCCTTTGTATGCAGAATGGTCCTTCAGAGTTTAATGACAGAGTTTATTCAGTATGAAGGAGGATAATTCATGAGAAGACATGAATAACAAACAGAGCAGACCCAGATCTGAGAAATCCATTAGGAGTCTGCTGATCTGACTCTACCCTTTACAAATATCAATGCAAATGTTTCCCGACATTAATAAGGGTTAATGAATTGATCTTGTATGGCGTAGACTGGGTTGTCAATTGTAGTTACAGTAAAACCTCTCTAAACCAAAATTCTTGTAGAGAAGAATTAACCCTTCTCTTGTTATTCACATCAATATACCTACCTGTAAATAGTGAAGACCCAGATGAGACAGCTACTGCAGGAGCTGTCTCATCAGGGTCTGCACTATTTACAAATTGATTGTGCAACCAGTGCACTCCACAGCAGTGATTGCACAGCGAAATACGTGTACACTGTGAAGATATATGTAATTATACAACAGGGCTTGGGTAAAGAAGGAGAAATGTATTTTAAAATTCAGCAAGCGAAGGATTAAGAAACATTTAGGTCGGTGGCTGCTTAGTGCAGGGTGAAAGTCATGCAGAAAGCTCATAGGAACTTTCTGCACGACTTTCACCCTGCATCAAGCTGCCATCAGTCTCGAAGACCGATATTCATACTAAATTAAACATCCCTGTTTAGAGAGGTTCTACTGTATATTGAGATTGTGTGTCACATCATATGCAGTACACAGACAATGTATAGGAAAAGGATTTTTATAAGTTCCAGGTAATTACATTCTAAGAATTAGGCAAATTGTTCATCAAACTGATCCTTCAAGATTGTGTGTCAGAATACTTAGTGCGATTACAGAACAAGAGACAAACGTGCCTATTCAAATACTAAAATTGTCATTTCTCTTCCAAACACTATGTTGTGACCACTCATTATAGTAGTCTCAAAGAGATGGTTCTCAAGAGTGGTCACATCATTTGGTTTGGTGGAGAAATAAAGGACCTATTCTTGAAAATGTTTTAATTTACATATCATATCTAGGTCTCTGCTGTTAGGGTAAATACTAATGTTGAATGAAACTTCATTTTAAGTTTTAACATCGATTAGCACTCCTACTGGCGACCTTGTCCTAACCATTGCAAACAGCGGTGATCCAGATGAGACACTGAGTAACTCTACATCTCATTAAGATCCAAACTATTTCACACTCTGACACAAATTTTGGGAAAGAAATGGAAGAAAAATGTATACAGCAAAACCCCTCTAAACCGGACATTGAATTTAGTATAAATATCGGTCTTTGAGAAAGGTGGCAGCTAAATGCAGGATGAAAGTTGTGCAGAAAGCTCCTCTAGGTGCTTTCTGCCTGACTTTCAACCTGCAATAAGCAGCCACTTGTCTAAAAGTATGTAAATTCTTCTCTACTAGAATTCCAGTTTGGAGGGGTTTAACTGTATTTAGAATTGAAGCTGACAACAATATTTGCAAATGACAATTGTTCAGTGTGCAGACTGAAGATTGAAAGCCGTTATTTATGTGAGGCATGTACAAACTTTATTTTGTTGTATTTACCTAGTGATTAGGGGGTAGACTTATAACCTAGTGATTAGGGGGTAAACTTATAACCTAGTGATTATGGAATAGACTTATAACCTAGTGATTAGGGAATAGACTTATAACCTAGTGATTAGGGAGTTGATTTATAACCTAGTGTTAACCTAGTAACCTGATGAGATGCTGAGATACTTGGCATCTCATAAGGATCCAAGCTTTTTGACAGTTAAGTGTTAACTACATTTGTTTCTGTGTTTTTTTTACAGTATTAAGTTTGGTTCTGTCATGTTGACGTGCACGGCTCTCCAGCGGAGACAGGTGTTGGTGTTTGTGGTAGGATGGTTAGCATACGCCTCTACATATTGCCTAAGGAAACCTCTCGGAGTTGTAAGTATAGTACACCTGAGGCCATCTTAACAAAGATCGTAGGGCTATAATAATTGTATAATTGTAAGTCCTTATTTACTATAATAACTATTACCGGTACTTGGATAGTCGATATAATCATGTGCACACATTCCTGTGTGTATCATGTAAGGCGCACTTTATTTGAGAAAAATAATGGTAAGTTCTGACTTACTTCCAGCAACCTCCATTGCATATTAGAACATACGGTAATTTTAATTGTATGATAAGAGGGGCCCCTGCAGTCCATCCAGATGTTGGTCTGTCTCACTTGTGTACATTCTGTATATGTATGTCTTGAAACTTAATGGGATATGGGAAACTGAAAATTTGTACTGAACTAAGAGTAGGAGCTTGAAATAAGAACGTTGCAGGTAGTGGGAGGGTGGGGAGAGAGGAGTGGAGCTTCAAATATGCTTTTATAAACAAGTTCATGTTGCATAGATCTAAGTAAATAGAACAATAAATGCACTTTAAGGTCATTTACCTTCAAGGTCATTTACTTACTTTTAGGTTAGCCCATTCCCTCATAGGCTATTTTAAGATCCAACTTCTTTGAATAAATCTGCTGAAAAGGAGTATTTTCTAGAAAAAAGGAACAGTTTAGAATTATGTGGTTTTCAAACCATTGTTTCATAGGTGCAAATACTCTTTTTATCCCAATGGTTTCAAAAAGTAAATTTTACAGAAGTATCAAAAGGCATCAATATGAGGGAATGGGTTTTTGAATTGTGGACCTAGATTTAGAAAATCTAATTAAAATATTTTTATATCTCTCTGCCAAACCTATGTTGCTGCAACTTATTATAATCACCTCAGCTCTGATGTGTACCTCTCTCTGATGTGTACCTCTCTGATGTGTACCTCTCTCTGATGTGTACCTCTCTGATGTGTACCTCTCTCTGATGTGTACCTCTCTCTGATGTGTACCTCTCTGATGTGTACCTCTCTGATGTGTACCTCTCTACCTCTCTGATGTGTACCTCTCTGATGTGTACCTCTCTACCTCTCTCTGACGTGTACCTCTCTGATGTGTACCTCTCTGATGTGTACCTCTCTACCTCTCTGATGTGTACCTCTCTGATGTGTACCTCTGTACCTCTTTGGTGTGTACCTCTCTGACGTGTACCTCTGTACCTCTCTGGTGTGTACCTCTCTGATGTGTACCTCTCTACCTCTCTGATGTGTACCTCTCTGATGTGTACCTCTCTACCTCTCTGATGTGTACCTCTCTGATGTGTACCTCTCTACCTCTCTGATGTGTACCTCTCTGATGTGTACCTCTCTACCTCTCTGATGTGTACCTCTCTGATGTGTACCTCTCTACCTCTCTGATGTGTACCTCTCTACCTCTCTGATGTGTACCTCTCTGATGTGTACCTCTCTGATGTTATTTGAATAAGTTGCAACAAGAAAAGATTTGACTGAGATTTAGATTGATTAGTATGCATTTTATCTGTAGCTTATACATAGATATAAGATGGTACCAAATTCATGTATGTTCACACATTGATTCACAAACTTTCAGATAAAGGGACTTATATTCAAAATACTAAATACCGTATGTCATTTCTTCACCAAGCTTAATTGTGACATCTCTTTAGAATCATCTATGGTTCCCTGGTCCAGTCAACAAATATTTTCTACAGTAAAACCTCTCTATAACAGCCACTAAATTACATCAAGTATTTTGTGTTAAAGGCAGGTGGCTGCTTAAAGGAGCGTTCTGTTTTACTTTCACCTTGCTTTAAGCTGCCACCTGCCCGAAATACCAACTAATTAACATACATGTAATTTAATTGCCGTTATAGAGAGGTTTTACTGTATGTTCTTAATCCTTTCACTGGTGCATATTCTTGCATGAATATTTATTATCTGAAACTATATACATGTAATGGCATATGTACACCAAATATGATCATATTAGTAGAAACTATAGTCATATACGGTATACATGTATTAAGTCATGAAAACAAAGGAGAAGACCCTGATCAGATGACTCACACAGGAGCCACCTGATCTGGGTCTACTCTGTTTGCAAAAGAGTGAAAAAGCTTTTATATGAAGTAGATGGTTTACCCCTTCCTTCACATAAATGCTTGTTTATGTTTTAGTTTTACTTGATTATCCAGCCAATTTATCTTTTGCAAACAGAGTAGACCCATATCAGACAGCTCCTTTTGAATATTCATCATTGATTGAATCTTGCATGAATTTGTATTAACCCTTTACCTCTTGAATATTCAGGTAAGAAACTACGACATCATGAATTTATATACATGTAATTGTAATATTCACAGAGGATTTTTTGGCTTAGGCAGACACTGTAGGATGAGATTTTCCCAAAGCAAACAGGATAGACCCTGCTATGATGGGTTCTACAAGAGTCGTCTGATCTTGTTCTGTTTTGTTTGCCAAATATGAAAAAGTGTCTGTGAACCCTCTCCCTCATATAAACATGTTTTCATGCTTTTGCAAACAGAGAAGACACAGATCAGACAACTCCTATAGGAACCGTCTGATCAGGGTCTGCTCTGTTTGCTTATGAAAATATAATATACCTGACTTTTCGGTGTCTACCAATATACATAAATTTTGTATACGTATGCCATTATAAAAAATAAGCTGATAATTATTCATGACATCATTTCCTGCACCTTTCTCCACTTCAGGTGAAGACTGACATGAAGTCTGAGCTAGATTTCAGCGTGCAGACTCTGGGCTGGTTGGACGTAGCCCTACTGCTGCCGTACTCTGTGATGCAGGTAGGCACTACTTTAACCCTTTCCCTCATATTGACCACTTTTGACGACCCTGTAAAACTAAAAGCCACTTTGTGAAACCATTGTGATAAATAGAGCATTTGCTCCTATAGGAGCAAATGCTCTATTTATCACAATAGTTTCAAACTACAACATTCTAAAAATTTCCTTTTCTCTAGTTAATACTCCTTTTTGCTAGATTTATTCAAAGTCAGAGGTTGTATCTAAAAATAGCCTATGAGGTAATGGGTTAACCCTTTCCCTATTGAATATTCTTGTAAGAAATAGTGACATCATCAATAGTAATTAGATTGTCCATATGAACACAGCCTTACACAAGGTATTGAAACTTTAGAATCCAATCTCTATTATACTATACTAAGTGAACAGTGTGGTTCCTGTTCAGTTGCCTCCTATAGGAGCTATCTGATTTGGGTTTACTCTTTAGCAAAGGTGTGATAAGGTGTTTGTATGAAGGAAATGGTTAAACATTTACCTGATGGTGATGCCTTTCTCAAGCCTTTGCAGAGAAGATGCAGATCAGATCAAATGACTCCTGATCAAATAACTCGGGGTCTGCTGTGGTTGATTGTGAAATACTATAGGTCAGATTCTACAATCTGTGCCATAGCCAAAAGAAATCCTGTGTTCATATACCATTATAAAAAAATCGGCTACATTGTAATTGATATTCCTTTTTTTGCTCCACTTTTTCAAAAAGTGGAGCTATTGTCATGACCCTCTCGTCGGCGTCGGCATTGGTTAACCTTTTTGTTAAGGTCCTTTTCTCAGAAACCATCAAAGATATTTGGTTCATATTTGGTATGTATGTTTACTATCACAAGGGGAACCCATTTCACAAGGGTAGGTAACTCTAAAATTAATTTTGCCATAGTTATGCCCCTTTTTCGACTTACAATTTTCATTGTTGGTTAAGTTTTATGTTCAGGTCCATGTCTCAGAAACTGTCCAAGATATTTGGTCCATCTTTGGTATACATATTAACTATCACAAGGGGAACCCATTTCACAAGGGTAGGTAACCCTAAAATTAATTTTGCCATAGTTATGCCCCTTTTTCGACTTACAATTTTCATTGTTGGTTAAGTTTTATGTTCAGGTCCATGTCTCAGAAACTGTCCAAGATATTTGGTCCATCTTTGGTATACATATTAACTATTACAAGGACCCATTTCACAAGGGTAGGTAACCCTAAAATTAATTTTGCTGTTGTTATCTCCCCTTTCTGACTTCGACTTCCACTACACTATCCAGCACTAAAGAAAGTGGAGCGTGCTGTCTGCGGACAGCTCTTGTTCCTACATGAATTCAATATTTATTCGGTAAAGGGTTAAAATCCTTAACCCTTTTCTCCATATATGCACCTTTTATGCCTTTACAAACAGAGTAGACCCTGATCAGATGATCCTTGACAGTTGATGCTAGGTATATATAGGATCTCTCATTGTCTCATATATAGGATCTCTCACGAGTTGTCATTTGAGATAAACTTTTCTTACATGAATCCAGAAAAAAGTTATTTAGCGAGCTTTTGGCTTTTTTTTCTGGGCGAGTTTAAGAATAGTTTATGTCATATCACAATGAGTGTCAAATACTTTTTCCGATTTGCTTAACTTGGGTATTTAGATGAAGGGTCAGAAAAATAGTCTGAAATTTGCTTCATCTTTCTGATGCTGGCTTTAGTAATAAAGATGAGTCCCTGCCATCAGCCATCTACTTCATATAAAAGCTTTTTCCCTCTTTTGCAAACAGAGTAGACAAATGCTCTATTTATCACAATGATTTCAAACTTCATAATTCTAAATTTTTCCTTTTCTCTAGTTAATGCTCTTTTTCGGTCGATTTATTTAAAGTGGTTGGATAAAAAAAAAGAGAATGAGTTAAGATACGTTAAGAAATTGTGTGACATCACAGCTTACATTACACATGTTAGATATCGATAAAGTTGTGTGATAAATAGAATTCTGTGATCATTTACCGTTACAGAATTTCCACTACCGGTAATTTATATTCATAAAGTCATTATATGAATGTTCATAAAGTAAAGGGTTAAGTGAGTGTTGTATGAAAAAAAAGAATTCCTGCCAAACCCTATCTTAACCCTTTCCTCCATAATTATGCCTTTCTACTCATCTGTAAAAGTCACTTTTTGAAAACATTGTGATAAATAGAGCATTTGCTCCTATAGGAGCAAATGCTCTATTTATCGCAGTGGTTTCAGAACTACAAAAATCTAGAATTTTGCTTTTCTCTAGTTAATGCTCCATTTCGGTAGATTTATTCAAAGAGGTTGGATCTAAAAATAGCATATGAGGGAATGGGTTAAGCTTTATGGTACTCATTAGAATCCTAAATGTATGGTAGGATTTGGGCTAAAAATAAGATACATGTATGCGTGAAGCACAATTCTCCCCTTATCTGCAGCTCTGCAGTAACTCTTTCCCTGTTCAATATTGATGTAAGATATTTTGACATCATGAATATTTATTAGTATTTATTATTCATAATGAAAACTTTTCAAGGCAATGTTTTGCTTTGACAAAACTGTAGAATCAGACCAATATCATACCATAAGCAAACTCCTATAGGAGCCGTCTGATCTGGGTCTTCTCTGTTTGCAAAGGCATGAAAACACATTTATATGAGGGAAGGGTTAAGCAGACACCCATGTTAATTTATTATTTGGTTGCTTTAGATATTTTCTACTATATTATTCTTTTTCAGATGTTACTGGGTCCTATAGGGGACAAATTTGGGTCCAGGAGAACATTTGGGATTTGTCTGCTTTTGTCTGGTTTAAGCATGGTAGGTTTTCATCACAATTAGCAAGTTATATGTCTCACTGAATTTATATTAATCCCTTTTCTGATGAATATTCATGTAAATACCACCAATTTTGAACATCAATTTATTTAATTCTTGAATAAGAAATATTAAATTAAGCCATTACCTCATAGGCTATTTTAGACCCAACCACTTTGAATAAATCTACCGAAAAGGAGCATTAACTAGAGAAAAGGAAAACTTTAGAATTTTGTAGTTTGAAACCATTGTGATAAAAGAGCATTTGCTCCTATAGGAGCAAATGCTCTATTTATCACGATGGTTTCAACAGGTGACTTTTGCAGAGGCGTCAAAAGGCGTCAATATGAGGGAATGGGTTAAGGAAATTTATTACCAAGACCAAAGAGGATCATATCTGTAGCATATAAAGAGAACAGACCCTGAACTTACAGTTCCTACAGGATCTGTCGGTTCCTAGACCTACATGAAAAGGCAAGATTAACCCTTTCCTCCATGAATATTCATGTATGAAATAATGATGTCATGAATATTAATAAGATTAACTTGCTGTAATAGCACACGGACACAGACATTTATGGCAATGGCGGAATATGTAGTGTTAAGAGCAGACCCTGATCAGATATGCTCCTATAGGAGCCGTCTGAACTGGATCTGCTCTGTTTGGAAAGGCCTATTTATGGAGTAATGGTTATCAGATAAATGTTTAAACCATTCCCTCATATAAACGTGTTTTCACGCATTTGCAAACAGAGTAGACCCAGATCAGACGGCTCCTAGAGGAGCCGTCTGATCAGGATCTGCTCTGTTTGCTTATAAAATTTGATAGATCTGTTTCTTTACTTTCTAAAATGTCTACAATGTTCCACCTTCCACATTTCTTTATAACTATTTTGTTAATGAATATCCAGTAGGTACTGAAAATTGGCCTAAAAACAGAACAGGGAATGAGTTAAAAACAATATTAGTGCGTAAAACAGTTTAGATCCTGATGATTGATGTCTCATCTGGATCCAAACTGTTTACAAAAGGTACCATGACTTTACCCCTAAGACTGTTAACTGATTTGCAGTAAGTGTGCATTTCAAAATCAACTGAAACTGGAATTATGTGATTCTATATATTTTTCAGATCTATATTATTCTGTAAGCAAATAGACCTGACCCTGATCAGATGGCTCCTGCAGGATCTGTCTGATCTGGGTCTACTCCATTTGTAAACCCTTTCCCTGTTCTGTATTTATTCCAAATTTCAATGCCTACTGAATATTCATGAACAAAAAGGTTACACTGAAATATGGTACATGGAAAATTGTAGTCATTTTAGAAACTAAAGAAACCCATTTTTCAAATTTTATTAGCAAAACAGAGCAGACCCTGATCAGACGACTCTTAAAGGAGCCGCCTGATCTGGGTCTACCCTGTTTGCAAAGACATGGAAATGCATTTATTTGAAGAAAATGTTAAAGAAGAATTTAGAACTTTTTAGGCTAGTGGCTACTTAGAACAGGGTGAAATTCATACAGAAAACTCCCAGAGAAGTTTTCTTCATGGCTTTCACTCAGCAAGCTGCCACCAGTGTTAAAGACCGATAGTGGTACTTAACCCTTTCCCTGTTCTATATTAAAGCCAAATTTCAATACCTACTGAATATTCATTAACAAAATAGGTATAAAGAAATATGGAAGGTGGAACATTGTAGACATTTTAGAAAGCAAAGAAACAAATCTAGCAAATTCTATTAGCAAACAGAGCAGACCCTGGGTCTTCTCTGTTTGCAAATGCGTGAAAACACGTTTATATGAGGGAAAGGGTTAATGTAATTGAGTGTTGATTAGCAAGGACATATTGTACTAACTGATTTATTAGAAACATAACTTGAATAAGGTTGTTATTGGTAGTATAAATCCTAGATCAAAGGGCTCCAAAAGGAACTTTCTGATCAGGGTCTGCATTGTTTCATTCAAAACATTGTTTGTCATTCAAAATCCTCTCACAAATTATAGCCTTTCATACTGAATGGATTCTATCTGTAACACAGCGATGGATCATTCCACTTTCAGCATTTAAAGGGTTAACCCTTTCCTCATATATACTTTGATTAGCATCTTTGCAGACTCCTGTAGGAGCTGTCTGATCAGGGTCTGCTCTATTCTGCAACTTTTGTCAAAGCCAAAACAATCCTTGTTAATGTTTAATTATATAAATTCAGTCCCAGATATTCAGGCAATACATGTAATACATTCTTAAATTAATTTTCACGGAGGAAAGAGTTTAAGGATAATGATTCCATAATGCTCCTAGCCAAGTTTTGAACTTATTGAATTTGTCTAGTGTTACAAGGTTATGATGTATAACACTATACCAGTATGGTACATGTATATTTATTGCTAGTTTGTATTCATCTGAATCTATTGCAAGGGCGTAACCATTTCCTTGTTGAATATTCATGTAAGAAATAATGATGCAATGGATATTCATTAGCTGAATTGTTATAATGGCATATGTACACAGGATAATCGGATGTACACAGGATGTTCTGATATTAATCCTGTACCCCATGAATATTCATTATCAGCTATTTTATGCCCCCAGATCAGATCTTGGGAGCATATTGTTTTTGCTCTGTTTGTTTGTCACCAACTTTGACATTGGTCATAATTTTTGAGCCAGTACAGATAGAGACTTGATATTTGACATGCATATGTATCTCATAAAGCCACACATATTGAGGGGTGACATGTCAAGGTCATCCTTCAAGGTCAGAGGTCAAATATATAGGTCAAATCACCAACTTTAACATTGGTCATAACTTTTGAACCAGTAGAGATAGAGACCTGATATTTGGCATGCATATGTATCTGATGAAGCTTCAAATTCTGAGGGGTGACATGTCAAGATAAAGGTCATTCTTTAGGGTCAGAGGTCAGATGTTTGTTTGTTTGTCAGCAACTTTAACATTGGGCATAAGTTTTAAATCTGTAGAGATAGAGACTTGATATTTGGCATATGTATGTATCTCATAAGTCACACATTTTAAGGGGTTACATGTCAAGGTCAAGGTAATCCTTCAAGATCAGAGGTCAAATATATAGGTCAAGTCAACAACTTTAGCATTGGCCATAACATTGGAACCAGTACACATACAGACTTAATATTTGGTATGCATGAGTACATGTATCTCATGAAGCTGCACATTTGAGGGCTTACATGTCAAGGTCAAGATCATCCTTCAGGGTCAAAGGTCACCGGCTTTAACATTGGCCATAACTTTTGAAACAGTAGAGATACAGACTTGATATTTGGTATGCATGTGTATCTCATGAAGCTGCAGGGATGACATGTCATTGTCATCCTTCAGGGTCAAAGGTCATATTTGGGGTGGGGGCATAGTGTTTCACATACACATCTTGTTATAATGGCATATGTACACAGGAAGTTTTGGTACCCTGTACCCCATGCATATTAATCAGCTGAATTTTTATAATGGCACATGTACACGGGACATTTTGGTATCAACCTTGTACCCCACGAATGTTCATGCAAGAAACAATGACATCAAATTAGTGTTTAAAATGTCACATAAATATGGGGAATTTTGGTCATGGCAGAAACTGTAGAATCAGATCTATATTATTCATTAAGCAAAACAGAGCAGACCCTGATCAGACAGCTCCTGCATAAGCTGTTTGCATTAAATGGTGCATACATTTATAGAGTAAAGGGTTAACAGAAACCGTAGAGTCAGATGAGATCTATTATAATTTCATAAGCAAACAGAGGAGACCCTGATCAGACAGCTGCTGTAGGAGCTTTCTTCATATTTTGTAAGTGCATAATTTTCATTGACCAGTAGAGGAGCTCCTAGAGGAGCTTTCTGCATACCTTTGATCCTGCATTAAGCAGCCACCTGCCTAAAAGGTATCTAAATTCATCTCTACTAGAATTCCAGTTTAGCGTGGTTTTACTGTATTGTACTAGCATGACACTTTTATGATTATTAATCACTGGTTTTGTTCACAGGTAACATTCGGCCATTTCGATAATTTCTACATCTTTTTCCTGCTGCTGTTTATTAATGGGACTGCTCAGGTAGGTTTTGATAGAGCCACAATAAAAGGTACGGGTGTAAACAGTGTAGGCCTTGACCAAAATGTGTCCAGACTGATTGTCAATTCAACCCGTTACTGAATAAATACGCCATTGCAAACAGAATAGATCCAGATCTACAATGGCCAAACATTACTATGACCAATCATTCACAATTCCATATGCCATTATAAAGATTAAATTATAGTTTTTCTTATATGAATTTAGGGGAAAATTTAAAGTCTTCTCTAAAATCAGTGTTCTCGCTAGGCTTGATTTTCACCGAGTCCCAGGGACTCAGTGCCCTGGCAAAACTAGAGTCCCACTGAATCCAAGATGGGTTCCACTTTTTTTCTTAAATTAAAATGCACGATCTTATATTGTAAATGCTATATGTTTTCCTTGTTATAACATATTTCTATGATATTTCAGAAAGCTTTTCTAAATAACTCGAACTAAATGAAGCATGTTTTTGTGCCTATTATTTTCATCTGTGACAATATTAGAATGGCATTGCTGGACTCGGCCCTCTCCTGTTTTATTAACCAGTCTTTAACAAGAGGACCTATCAACCACATTTCTTGGAAGCGACGAGTGTGTTTCGGCTTTTTAGGTGGAGACGCTATCATTACTCAGCGTTAAATTTAAAAAAAAAACTGTACTCGCATCATAAATCTATTAAAACTTTAATATTAGTAAGAATTTGATGATATTGAAGCATAATATTCATTATTTCAACCGCTCAAAACCTAAAATACTGACCAGATTACCAGAATAGTTAAAATCAGCTTTAAGAATTGACTTTTAAGCATTGCGTCCCAGGGACTCCATGACTTGCGAAATTCCGAGTCCCAGCCAATTTCTTTTCGTAAAAAGATATGATTACAGCGTAAATACGAACACAGAAAATTATACGCAAGATTTATATGTGATTTGTTGATATGAGTACAGGTATCTCTTAGCCAAAGATGTTCAAACTATTGTTATTCCTGAAAACATGGCTGCAGAGGGTTGGGTGGGGGTTGTACACTTCTTGCCACCATACATTTTAAACTGTTGGAACAATTTCTTAATATACAATGTACACAATATATCACATGACATATTGTCTCAGGTGAGCAACTCAAGGTCCTCATGGCCCTCTTGTTTTGAATGAGTGAATATCAACAGAGATTATACAGATATCAAGGCTTATATGCCATTAACCCATTCCCTCACAGGCTATTTTTAAATGCAACCTCTACCAAAAAGGAGCATTAACTAGAGAAAAGGAAACTTTTAGAATTGTGTAGTTTAGAAACCATTGGTGATAAATAGAGCATTTGCTCCATAGAACCAAATGCTCTATTTATCACAATTATTTCAAAAAGTGACCTAAAAAAAGGTGTCAATATGCGGGAATGGGTTAATCTTATCATGCTCTAAGAAATGTGCCTTCTCAAACTCTGGTCATATTTTTAGCTCACCTGATACAAAGTGCCAAGTTGAGCTATTGGATTGTACTGTGTCCTTCATTGTGGGTATGTGCGTCGTGCGGGCATCAACAATTTACTTAAACATCTTCTTCTCTAAAACCACAAAACCTAGAGCTTTGATATTTGGTGCCTAGCATGATCTAATGGTCCTCTACAATTTATTTTTAAATTATGACCCCCATACCAAAAATGGCCCCGCCCTGGAGGCTTATCAGTTTTTTATAGGAAAAATCTTCTTCTCTGTAACTGTAAGGCATAAACCTTTGATATTTGGTATGTAGCATTATCTAATGGTCCTCCACAAACATTGTTCAAATTATGACTCCTGGGCCAAAAATGGCCCCATTCTGGGGCTTAACAGTTTTTCATAGAAAAAATCTTATTGTCAAAAACCACATGTTCCAGAGCATAGATACGTGGTGTATAGATTTACTTAGTATACCTTTATAAAGTATGTTAATATCGTAATTCTTGGGTAAAGATTGGCTCTGCTCGGCGGATTTTCTTCTTCACATCAAAAACTACAGTTTAAAGGTTTCCCCTTAGCCATTTACTCACTCCAGCTGCAGCTGCATCCTATCTAGATCCAAGCAATTTGCAAATACCAGTTAGGTAAAACTTTGCATGATAAGTGTTTATATATTATTTTAGAACTTAGCTCACCTGGCATTTCTTTAAATGACATATTCTCCTAAACGTCTTGCTGGACTTTTACCAAACTTGGCAGGAATATTCCTTGGGTCAACCTCTTCCAAATTTGTTCAAAGAATTTGATTCCATGCAGAACTCTGGTGGCCATGGCAACCACTATCCAAAAAGAAATAAAAACTATAAAAATCTTCTTGTCAAAAACTGTAAGGCCTAGGGCTACCAAATTTGGTGTGTAGAATCATCTAGAAGACCTCTACTTAAATTGTTCAAATTTTGTCCCTGGGGTCAACATTGGTCTAACCCTTGGGGTCACAAGTTTTACATTGGATTATATAGTGAAAACTTTAAAACTCTTCTTGTCTGAAACTGAAAAGCTTAGAGCTGTGATATTTGGTATGTAGCATGATCTGGTGAACCTTAACTGAGATTGTTCGAAAAATGCCCCTTGGGTCAAAGACAGCCACGCCCTGGGGGTCTCATGTTTTACATAGGATTATATAGTAAAATCTTTAAAAATCTTCATCTTCTTGTCTCTAACTGAAAGGCTTAGAGCTGTGGTATTTTGTATGTAGCATCATCTAGTAAACCTTTACCAAGATTGTTCAAATTAAGCCCCTAGGGTCAAAATTGGCTCTGCCTCAGGGGCCACAAATTCTACTACTGAAAACATTAAAGATATTATTGTCAAATTCCATAAGGCATAGAGCTACCATATTTGGTTTTTAGCATCATCTGATAGACCTCCACTTAGATTGTTCAAATTTTGCACCTAGGGTCAAACTGGCTATGCTCAGCGGTCACAAGTTTTACTTAGGATTATATAGAAAAAAAAAACCTCTTGTCTGAAACCCAAAGGCTTAGATCTGTGATATTTGTTTTGTAGTATTATCTAGTAGACCTCCTCAAAGACTTTATAAAAGTTTGCCCCAGGGTAAAAGTGCCCCTGCCCTTTGGGTTGTCAGTTTACATAGAGTTATATAGTGAAATCTACAAACATCTTCTCTGAAATTAAAATTGGTCAGATTTAGAAAACATAGCAAACCAGGTGAGCGATACAGGGCCATCATGGCCCTCTTGTCTTAATTGCATTTATGTTGGGGGAAATGACCTTCTAGAATTGTTTCCTGATTATTCTTTATACTTTACTAAGGCACAATGCTGGCCCAATGCTATGAAGTCCATAGGATCGTGGTATCCAGACAAAGTCAGGAATTCTGTGTTTGGCATGTTTGGTACCTGTGCCTTTGCTGGAGGAGTTATAGGAACCACACTGGCAGTAAGTAACACTAAGTCTTTACTTCATGAAATTTATGATACAGTCCATTCACAATAAATTGGATCCTTACCGGACCTAAAGTAAAATCAGAATTATTGTATGTTTTGAGTTACTGCACTTTCACTAAGGTCAACCATGATCGTTGATGTCAGTTATGTGTATCATACTAATAACTAATCTTTATTGCATCAAATATGGCCATGGTATGACATCGAGTGGAACAATCGATTTTAACTTGTGTATGTATAGCTAAGCTCTTAGAATGGTTGACGTAGTCTTGGAATCACATCCTTTATTTTGATATCAGTATAGAATTCTTCCCTGTTGGAAAATGGTGCCTTCCACAGCCTATTTATGTACATGAACATACATGAACATCAAGTCACATGGCTGCTATTTGCAAAGAAACAGCTGATTGAATAAGCATGTATGCGCCATTTGATCAAGTTTTGTTCTGTTTGCTAATGAAATTATATAGATCTAGTTCTATAGTTTCTTCCATGACCTGAATATCTTGTGTTCATGTATCATTTTGTAAAAATCAGCTAATAAATATTCGACATGTCATTATTTCTTAAAAAACTATTCTACAGAGAAAGGGTTATATAAATGTTCTACAGGAAAAGAGTTCAACTGCATTATCTAGGCAAATTGGTGATCATTATTGTAGACAGTAATGTCTCATCACGATCTGAACTGTTTTTGTTTTTGTTATACGCCCGTTTGAAAAAAGGGACGTATTATGGATTGGCGCTGTCTCTGTCTGTTAATCTGTCCATCCGTCTGTCCGTCCGTCTGTAACATCTCTAACTGAAGTTCTGCTTGGTGGATCATTCTCTGATTTAAACACAATGTGTATCTGGACATGCCACAGTAGCATGCCCAGTCCCAGTATGTATATCCAAGGTCAAGGTCGCACAATTGGACTTAGAATTTGTGTTTAGCATTTGCGTTATTTAAAGCAAATATGTTAACCTCAATTTATGTGGAACACATTTTTGTAAGTTCACTTATTTACATAACCCTTTGAGATAAAGCTTTGAAACTTGGAACACTTGTTCACCACCACAACCTTCACCTATAGGCAAGAGTATAAAACTCTGTCAAGCATTTGACAGAATGATGCCCCTTTTTAACTTAGAAGTTTTGGTTTCGGTTTTTGTTAAAGTCTACTTAACTACATAGCCCTTTGAGATAAAGCTTTGAAACTTCGAACACTTGTTCACCATCACAACCTTTACCTGTAGGCAAGAGTACATAACTCTGTCCAACATTTTGTCAGAATTATGACCCTTTTTAAATTAGAATTTTTGGTTAAGGGTTTTGTTAAAGTTGATTTATTTCCAGAACCCTTTGAGATAAAGCTTTTAAAGTTGGAACACTTGTTCACCATCTGAAGCTTCATCTGTAGGCAACAGTAAATAACTCTGTCAAGCATTTAGACAGAATTATGGCCCTTTTTAATTCAGAATTTTTGGTTAAGGTTTTTTGTTAAAGTGCACCTATTTACATAACCCTTTGAGATAAAGCCTTGAAACTTGAAACACTTGTCTACCATCACATGCTTCATCTGTTTGAGAAAAAACCAGGACGTATTATGGAATGGCACTGTCTGTCCATCTGTCTGTAACATCTCTAACTCACATTCTGCCTGGTGGATCCTTCTCAAATTACACCACAATGTTTATCTAGACATGCTACAGTAGCATGGGAGTGTCCCAGTATGTATATTCAAGGTCAATGTTGCACAATCGGACTTAGAATTTGCGTTTAGCATTTGCATTTAGCAAATATGTTAACCTCAGTTGATGTTGAACAAAACCTCGACGGGCGTATATTTTGCCGACTGGCACTCTTGTTTGTTTTTTCTTTGGGGAAAAAAGTTCACAACACATTTACTTTAAGAATTGAAAAATACAATTTCGTAGTTTGCTGATAAGATGTAAAAATATGACTTTGCAAACAAAGGAGACCAAGATCAAGGTCTGGTCTGATTGTATATATGTTATAAATTGGAATCTATGCTACCATGGCAAATAATTTCCTTATTATGTATTCTTAATTCAAGAAATTTATTCATTAATATTCATCATGGAACAGAGTTCTGCATGAATAACCCTTAACTCAATCAATACGCCTTTCAACACCTTTGCAAACAAAGTAGACCAGGATCAGACAGTTCCTGTAGGAGCCGTCTGATTAGGGTCTGCTCTGTTTGCTTATGATATGATATAGATCTGACTCTTGCAATGACCAAAACATTCCTGTGTTCATGACTGTGCTATTGTAACAAAAGTAATAATCTTACTCATGTTCATGATGTCATTACAGTGCTCCCTCCCTACAACGACCCTCTCAATAACGATTCCCTCCTTACAACAACGCATGTCACTGTTTCCGAAACAACAAGGCTCCAGAAACAACTTTTTTCCATCGTATTTTCTTTTTGCCTCCAACGTCTGAACAACACATACAATATTCGTATCCCAAAGGGTGTCGTTGTAGAGAGAGAGCACTGTATTTCTGTTTTGAATATTCATGAAGTAAAGGGACAATGATCAAGTAAAGTTTTATCATATCTTCAATGTGTTGTTCAGTGAAATTTTATTGAGATCATCACTGAAATTTTGAGATCCTTAGTTAGAATGACCCATAGTGGATTTCTTGTCTTTGTAGGTTTGGCTGCAGACCAGTTATGGTTGGAGATCGGCATTTTTCACACCCTCCATTTTGGTGGTAAGTTTGTCAGTTTTCATTCTTTCTTGGCAGTAATTACTAGGTTCAGTCAGAGATATGCCTTTTTTACAAACAAAGTAAACCCAGATCAGACTGCTCCTATAGAAGCCATCTGATTAGTGTCTGCTCTAGTTGCTTATACTATGCTATAGATAGGATTTTATAGTTTCTGCCATGGTCAAAAATTCCTCTGTCCATGTGCTATTATATAAATATCACATCCTATGGAGAGAGACAGCACGTACAGTCAACCTGAGGTTGGTTATGTCCACTGAGGCGTTAGCCGAGGTGGACATTACCATGCCGAGGGTTGACAATACGTGCTTTCGCTCTCCATAGGATGTGATATTTATTTTATTATACCGAACAGCACAATCAATTTCGTCAGCAAAAATATTTAATCAATGACAACAATAAACAGTTTGCAACAAAAGTTACAGAGCTACATGTACTCGTGCTTAAAAATCGCGGAACAGCTTCCCATTTCTATTCATTACACGTTATAAGTAGTACTGGCAGAGTCCTTTTCACTCTCCAATCTTGACAGATCCTCCTCCAAAATAGTTGCATATCGCGACAATTCTCAAATATATAGATCTAAACAAAAACGAATCAATTAGCATAATGCCGTTTGCTGATCAAATTGCAAGCGTCAGATTACGTCAGTCGATTTCGTCATCGGATGACGTCACGCACACAATTTAATAAGCGCTTACTGATCTAGATGTTCCGTGACTATGGTAGCGGGAGACAGTATTTTTCCGACAGTAATTTTTTTCCCGCTGGGCCTGACAGTATTTCTATGTCATGGTGGCCTATGGGAAATTAACATTGTAAATGAAATTGAGGTATAATAATATTATATAACAATTAATCTAATTAATAATCATGACATAATTATTTCTTACTTGAATATTCATGAAGTAAATATCTGGTATGTGAATTTTTATCACTCAAGGTATGGTTTTGATATACATTCAGTTACACTAGTATTATAGCTCTTGTCATAGACCATACCTTAACCCATTCCCTCATATTGACGGCTTTTGACGACTCTGTAAAAGTCACTTTGTGAAACCATTGTGATAAATAGAGCATTTGCTCCTATAGGAGCAAATGCTCTATTTATCACAATGGTTTCAAACTACAAATGCCTAACGTTTCCGTTTCTCTAGTTAATGCTCCTTTTCGGTAGATTTATTCAAAGAGATTGTATCTAAAAATAGCTTATGAGGTAATGGGTTAACTACAGAGTCATAGATATGTTGGGGCATTCATATTGTACGGACATGCTTCTAGTTGTTCATCTCTTTACTCCATAAATATGCCTGAATGCCTTTGCATTCCAAATAGATCCAGATCAGATGGCTCCTGTAGAGTCTGCTCTGTTTGCTTATGGAAATATATAGATCTGCCATGACAAAAAGTTCCTATGTTCATAAAAATTATGCCATTTTAAAAATTAATATAATTAATATTCATGATGACATTATTTCTGACATGAATATTCATGCAGTTAAGGGTTACAGACACATGGAAATACAAATGTTTCATATTGTACTTATTTCACTTTGGTATATACATAATTGGCAATATTATATTTCAAAAAAAGCTTTTTTTTTCACTGAAATTAATTGCTCTTCTTTAACCCATTCCCTCATATTGACGTCTTTTGACGCCTCTGTAAAAGTCACTATTTGAAACCATTGTCATACATAGAGCATTTGTTCCACAGGAGCAAATGCTAGAGCATTTGTTCCATAGGAGCAAATGCTCTATTTATCACAATGGTTTCTAAACTTCACAATTCTAAAAAAAAAATCTTTTCTCTAGTTTCTGCTCCTTTTCGGTAATTTTATTCAAAGAGAATGGGTTAACAAAGTTATCCATACTTTCATCAGACATGCAGAAGAGTTGAATTAATTCTCTACTACTTTTCGGTAATTTTATTCAAAGAGAATGGGTTAACAAAGTTATCCATACTTTCATCAGACATGCAGAAGAGTTGAATTAATTCTCTACACAATGCATAGTGGTTGTCTGCAAAAATTGTCACTTGCTGCATTTCTGAAAATTAAGTTTTCCTGTTCATTTATTTTTCTTCAAATATTCAGTCTGTGTGTCAAACAGTTTGTGTCCTGATTAGACGCTATAAGTTGCATAGTGTCTACCTTGATCCAATGTTTTCATCTGTAATCACAAAAATGTGGCATTGAATTGAACTAGTCATTATCAGAGGACCACATAAGAGGCAAATTAACCCATTCCCTCATAGGCTAGTTTTAGACATAGTCTTTTGGAATAAATCTACTAAAAAGGAGCATTTACTAGAGAAAAGGAAAATGTTAGAATTCTGTAGTTTTGAAATCATTGTCTAGAATTAGACTTTGAGTGATCACTGTATAAAGATGTTAATGCCACATTTCAATACCCGCTGAATATTCAGGAACAAAATAGTTATACTGAAAAGTGGAAGATGGAACATTGTAGCTATTTTAGAAAGTAAAGAAACAGATCTACGAATTAGCAAACAAAGCAGACTCTTTTCAGATGGCTCCAATAGGAGCCTTCTGATCTGGGTCTACTCTGTTTGCAAATGCATGGAAAATCATTTATATGAGGGAAAGGGTTAATGTAGTTGGGAGTAAACCCTTTACCTGATGGAAATTCATGTAAGAAATAATCACATCATAAGTATTTATTTGCTATAACGGTACAGTAAAACCTCTCTATAATGACCACTAAATTACATCAAGTATTTTGTGTTAAAGGCAGGTGGGTGCTTAAAGCAAGGTGAAAGTAAAACAAAACACTCACTTTGCTTTAAGCAACCACCTGCCCAAAATACCAACTAATTAACATAATTTAGGTGTTGTTATAGAGAGGTTTTACTGTGTATGATCACATGATTTATTGCCTGTGACGGAAACTGTTGAATTAGGTCTAAGCAAACAGGGCAGGGGTTTTACTGTACTTCAGAAGATGCTTCCACCATGTAAAGGATTAAAAAATGTAACATGATTATTTTCAGGGTGTAATGGGTTTATTGGTATTGCTGTTTTTCCACCAACCACATGAAATTGGGATGGAAGTCCCTGGAAAAGGTAAGTTTGTATCCAGATTTACATCAATTTAATGATATTTTAGTCATATCATGACATTTATCTAGACCATAGAGTTTACAGCAAGCCATCTGGAAGACTTCCTCATGTGAAAAGTCCAAATGCCTAGACTGGGATTCAAACCACGGTGAGAGGCTAGGTGACTGTTAGTCGAAGACCATAACTAGTTGACCACAGAATCTGAATGACAAACACCAAACCCTATGTTTTGACAGCTCTTTAGAATCGTGTCTTCGAGACCATTCTAAAGAAAAGTCTTAACATAGAGTTTGGTAGAGAATTAAAGGAGCTATTCCAGAAAATGTTTTAATTTACGCATCTTATTGTGGACTATGTATTAACAGAACAAATACTGAAACTGGTGAAGAGGGACTGTTTGCAGATGTCCAAGTTTCCACTTAACCCTTTACCTCATGAATATTCATGCAAGATATAATGACATCATGAATATTTGTTAGTTGATTTTAAGCTTGACTGTTTCGAAGAAAGTCAAGCTTTTGTGATCACTGGGTCGTAGGAGTTGTCGTTGTCATGCAAAAACTTTAATGTAGCTCATTACTCAAAAAGTATTAGAGGTATCAATATGAAACTTCATAGGTTAGTAGATCTTATTTAGGGGGAGGCTCCTACATAAGAACTATAACTCTTGATTTCAAAATTTGGGAGTTATGGCCCTTTATTAGTTCCCAACGGTGACCGGTTGGGGGACTGTAGGTTTTCTCGATTCTGTCCGTCTGTCACGCTTCATGTCCGGGCCATATCTCCTACAAGGGTAGGCTAAATTCATTATAACTTAACACATAGAACAAGCATGATGAGAGGAAGTGTCATGCACAAGGGCTATAACTGTAGCATCAATATTTTTGGAGTTATTCTCCTTTTTCATATTTTCTTGTCTGGACAATAACTCTTTATCTACTGGTTCATTTGATCTGAAACTTCACATATTAAACAAACATGATGAGAGGAAGTGTCATGCATAAGGGCCATAACTCTAGCATCAATATATTTTTAGTTATTCCCCTTTTTTAGCTCGTCTGTTTCGAAGAAATCATGAGCTATTGTTGTAACCCCGGTATCCGCGTCGTCGTTGTAGTCATTGTCGTCATCATCGTCGTCCGAAATCTTACCATTGACCATAACTTCTTCAATTTTTCATTTACAACCTTCATATTTGGTATGCATGTTCATCTTGACAATGAAGACAGATGAGCGTTGCACCCGCTTGCGGTGCTCTTGTTTTATTTTTCTTGCCCAGACAATAACTCTTTATCTACTGGTTCAATTGATTATAAACTTCACATTTGGAACAAGCATGATGAGAGGAAGTGTCATGCACAATCGCCATAACTCTAGCTTCAATATATTTGGAGTTATTCCCCTTTTTTCATCTCAGCTATTTGGCACATAGAATCATGTTCAGGCCCTATACAAAAGTTATATATTTTATTATGCCCCTGGGGTCAAAATTGGCCCCGCCCCAGGCCAGGGGTGGCCAGTTTTCAATAGAAACATATAGTGAAAACTTTGAAAATCTTCTCCTGAAACTGGAAGGTTCTCAGCTTTCATATATGGCACATAGCATCATGTTCAGGTCCTCTACAAATTTTTTTATAAATTATGCCCCTGGCGTCAAAATTGGCCCCACCCCAGGGGTGGCTTGTTTGCAATAGAAACATATAGTGAAAACTTTGAAATCTTCTGCTCTGAAACTGGAAGGTTCTAAGCTTTCATATATGGCACATAGCATCATGTTCAGATCCTCTACAAAATTTGTATAAATTATGTCCCTGGGGTCAAAATTGGACCCGCCCCAGGGGTGGTCAGTTAGCAATATAGACATATTTGTGAAAACTTTGAAAATCTTCTGCTCTGAAACTGGAAGGTTCTCAGCTCTCATATTTGGCACATAGCATCATGCTAATGTCCTCTACAAGATGTATATAAATTATGCCCCTAGGGTTAAAATTGGCCCTGCCCCAGGGGCGGCCAGTTTTCTATAGAAACATATAGTGAAAACTTTGAAAATCTTCTCCAATGATTGTCTGGTGAGCGATATCAGGGCCATCATGGCCCTCTTGTTTGAATTTTTTTAAATTTATCTGGACAAGCACTAAATCTGACGAGCGTTGGCGTCGCATGCGGCTCTTGTTTATACATGTAATAATATTACATGAACACAGGATTTTATTTTGACCTTAGCAGAAACTGGAATCACATTCCAGGGGCAAACAGAGCCAACACACAGGGCACTACTCTGTTTGCAAAGGCATGAAAAGGCATTTATATCAGATAAAGTGTTAACACCAGCTATTCGTTTTTCTACAGAAGTAACCTCATCATCGTCTGTTAGCAGTAAAAAGACAGAGTTATCCTGGCTCCAGCTTTGCAAACTGCCGTGAGTAAAAGATCTGTGTTTGGAATCAGATTTCAAAATTTTGGGACCTTCTCTTAGCTGTTTAGCCATAAATCACCAGAAATTTACCATGATTCTTAATTGTTTACTTTTTACACATTTGTGTTGTTACAAATATCACTATACTGAGTCTGAGATATTACTATACTGAGTCTGAGATATCACTATACTGAGTCTGATATATTACTATACTGAGTCTGAGATATCACTATACTGAGTCTGAGATATTACTATACTGAGGCTGAGATATTATTACATGTATACTGAATCTGAGCTATTATTGTACGGAGTCTGAGATATTACTATACTGAGTCTGAGATATTATTACATGTATACTGAGTCTGAGCTATTATTGTACTGAGTCTGAGATATCACTATACTGAGTCTGAGATATTATTGTACTGAGTCTGAGATATTACTATACTGAGTCTGAGCTATTATTGTACCGAGTTTGAGATATTACTATACTGAGTCTGAGCTATTATTGTACTGAGTCTGAGATATTATTGTACTGAGTCTGAGATATTACTATACTGAGTCTGAGATATTATTATACTGAGTCTGAGATATTATTATACTGAGTCTGAGATATTATACTGAGTGAGTTCATTCTCAAGGAGCTGTCTGATCTGAGTCTACTCTGTTTGCAAATGCATGAAAATGCATTTATATAAAGGAAAGGGTTACCATTTACCTGATGAATAGGCATTAGTGATGCCAGACATTACCCATAATTAATATTAGTCAATGTAAGTTTAGTATTAGAATAGAAAATGAGGAAATAATTGCCATAGCAGTAGAGATTCAGATCTATGACATGTAACCCTTTACTCCATGAATATTCATGTAAGAAATAATGACATCATGAATATTAATTATATTAATTGTTATAAAAGCACATGGAAACATGAAATCTTGGTCATGGCAGAATCTGTAGATTATATTTGTATTATATTACAAGTAAACAGAGCAGACCCTGATAACATGAGATGTCAGATCTGGGTTTACTGTTTGCAAAGGTGTTAAAAAGGCGTATCTTTGGAGTTAAGGAATAAGCAAATAGAGCAGACCCTGATTGGACAGTTCCTATTAGAGCTGTCTGATCTTGGTCTACTATGTTTGCAAAGGCGTAGAAGGGCGTATCTATGGAGTTAAGGGATAAGCAAATAGAGCAGACCCTGATCGGATTGTTCCTATAAGAGCTGTTTGATTTGGGTCTTCTATTTACTAAGGCATATAAAGGTGGTATTATCAAGTTTTAACCTTTTAGTCATTGAATACCTATGCACACAGAGTAGATCCAGATTAGAAGGCTCCTGTAGGAACTGCCTGATCAAGGTCAGCTCTGTAAGATTATGGAATAATATAGCTCTGATTATAAGTTTCTGCTATGACTGAACATTTCTGTGTTCATATGCCATTGTAATTTTTTTATAATTAATATTCATGATGACAATATTTCTTACATGAATATTCATTCAGTAAATGGTTAATACAGTTAATGTGTCCAGGTACAATCATTCCATTAACCGAGTTTGTTATTCTGTCTCTTAGTTTATCTCATTATCTTTGTTGGGTTTCTTTTGTAGAATGCTTGCGGAAGTTGCTATTGCTGTGTTCTGTTTGAAGGCCGTCCGCTATTGTATGTACATGTGGCTTCCCATGTACCTGCTCAACGAGGTGAGAATTTGACCAATGCTGAATTTTTCTTGAATAACCCTTTACTCCATGAATATTTATGTAAGAAATAACAACATTATGGATATTTATACCCCCCTTTTGAAAAAATGGGGGTATATTGCTTTGCACATGTCGGTCGTTCGGTCTGTCGGTCGGTAGGTCGGTCGGTAGATCGATCGTTTCCGAACGATAACTAATAAACGACTTGGCATAGAATCTTCAAACTTGCTGAGGTGGTTGGTCATGACAACTAGATGACCCCTATTGCTTTTGAGGTCACTGGGTCAAAGGTCAAGGTCACAATGACCTTAAATGGTGAAATAGTTTCCAATCAATAACTGCTCAAGGGTTTGGCTTGGGATCTTCAAACTTGCTGTGGTGGTTGGTCATGACCACTAGATGACCCCTATTGTTTTTGAGGTCACTAGGTCAAAGGTCAAGGTCACCATGACCTTAACTGGTTAAATGGTTTCCGATCAATAACTGCTCAAGGGTTTGGCTAAGAATCTTCAAACTTGCTGTGGTGGTTGGTCATGACAACTAGATGACCCCTATTGTTTTTGGGGTCACTTGGTCAAAGGTCAAGGTCACAATGACCTTAAATTGTGAAATAGTTTCCGATCAATAACTGTTCAAGGGTTTGGCTTCAAACTTGCTGTGGTGGTTGGTCATGACCACTAGATGACCCCTAGTGTTTTTGAGGTCACTAGGTCAAAGGTCAAGGTCACCTTGACATTAACTGATGAAATGGTTTCCAATCAATAACTGCTCAAGGGTTTGGCTTAGGATCTTCGAACTGGCTGTGGTGGTTGGTCATGACAACTGGATGACCCCTATCGTTTTTGAGGTCACTAGGTCAAAGATCAAGGTCATCATGACCTTAACTGATGAAATGGTTTCCGATTATTAACTGCTCAATGGTTTGGTTCGGGATCTTAAAACTTGCTGTGGTGGTTGGTCGTGACCACTAGATGACTCCTATAGTTGTTGAGGTCACTAGGTCAACGGTCAAGGTCACAATGACCTTAACTTGTGAAATGTTTTCAGATCAATAAATGATCAGTGATTTGGCTTAGAATCTTCAAAATTGCTGTGGTGATTAGTCATGACCACTAGATGACCTCTATAGTTGAGGTCATTAGATCAAAGGTCAGGGGTTCTGGGGGTATACATGTTTTACAAACATCTCTTGTTACAAGATTAATTCTTACAATGGCACATGAACACAGGTTTTGGCTTTGGTAGAAACTGTAGAATCATATCTATATTATTTCATAAGCAAACAGAGAAGACCCTGGTCAGATGACTCATACAGGAGCCATCTGATCTTGGTCTTCTCTGTTTGCAATGGCGGGGAAAGATGAATTAATGCAGTAATTATCTCATATCTTTTGATGTCTTTGCAAATAGAGTATATTCCAGAGCCACCTTATCAGAGTCTGCTTTGTTTGCTTATAAAGTAATATGAATCTTATTCTTCAGTTTCTACCCTGGCTGTACATGTTCATACGCTGTTACAAAAATTATCAAATTGATGTTCATAGAGTCCAATTATCATGAAAGGGTGAACAGAATGACAAACAGTACAGACCCTCCTGTTATCCATTATCCTGTTACTCAATGACAAACAGTACAGATCCTCCTGTCATCCATTATCCTGTTACTCAATGACAAACAGTACAGACCCTCCTGTCATCCATTATCCTGTTACTCAATGACAAACAGTACAGATCCTCCTGTCATCCATTATCCTGTTACTCAATGACAAACAGTACAGATCCTCTCCTGTTATCCATTATCCTGTTACTCAATGACAAACAGTACAGATCCTCTCCTGTCATCCATTATCCTGCTACTCAATGACAAACAGTACAGACCCTCCTGTCATCCATTATCCTGTTACTCAATGACAAACAGTACACACCCTCCTGTCATCCATTATCCTGTTACTCAATGACAAACAGTACAGATCCTCCTGTCATCCATTATCCTGCTACTCAATGACAAACAGTACACACCCTCCTGTCATCCATTATCCTGTTACTCAATGACAAACAGTACAGACCCTCCTGTCATCCATTATCCTGTTACTCAATGACAAACAGTACAGACCCTCTTGTTATCCATTATCCTGTTACTCAATGACAAACAGTACAGACCCTCCTGTTATCCATTATCCTGTTACTCAATGACAAACAGTACAGACCCTCCTGTCATCCATTATCCTGTTACTCAATGACAAACAGTACAGATCCTCCTGTCATCCATTATCCTGTTACTCAATGACAAACAGTACAGACCCTCTTGTTATCCATTATCCTGTTACTCAATGACAAACAGTACAGATCCTCTCCTGTTATCCATTATCCTGTTACTCAATGACAAACAGTACACACCCTCCTGTCATCCATTATCCTGCTACTCAATGACAAACAGTACAGATCCTCCTGTCATCCATTATCCTGCTACTCAATGACAAACAGTACAGATCCTCCTGTCATCCATTATCCTGTTACTCAATGACAAACAGTACAGACCCTCTTGTTATCCATTATCCTGTTACTCAATGACAAACAGTACAGATCCTCTCCTGTTATCCATTATCCTGTTACTCAATGACAAACAGTACACACCCTCCTGTCATCCATTATCCTGCTACTCAATGACAAACAGTACAGACCCTCCTGTCATCCATTATCCTGTTACTCAATGACAAACAGTACAGACCCTCCTGTCATCCATTATCCTGTTACTCAATGACAAACAGTACAGATCCTCCTGTCATCCATTATCCTGTTACTCAATGACAAACAGTACAGATCCTCTCCTGTCATCCATTATCCTGCTACTCAATGACAAACAGTACAGATCCTCCTGTCATCCATTATCCTGCTACTCAATGACAAACAGTACAGATCCTCCTGTCATCCATTATCCTGTTACTCAATGACAAACAGTACAGATCCTCCTGTCATCCATTATCCTGTTACTCAATGACAAACAGTACAGATCCTCTCCTGTCATCCATTATCCTGTTACTCAATGACAAACAGTACAGACCCTCCTGTTATCCATTATCCTGTTACTCAACCAGCACGCCTTTCAACCCATAATACTGTTATTATTTTTTAAAAACCTATTGCCAAATTAACTATTTGCTTACTATTGTCTGTAAAATTTGCTTTCTGCTAAAAATTCTTAACTCTTTCCTTCATTGAGTATTTATGTCAGAAATAATATCTATGAATATTAATTAGCTGTAGTTTATACTGGCATCACAAACAAGTGAATTTTTATCATGGCAGAAACTGTAGAAATAAATCTATGTTATTTCAAGACTCCCAAACTAGTTTTTATCTGGATCCAAACTTGTTTTTATCTGGATGGAAACTGTTCTTTATCCAAAATATTTTTTTTATCTTCATCTTAACTGTTTTCATAGGTAATAACAAATTTGCTGTTGCCATGCAAAAAGTTAAACAGATGACAATGTGTTATTAGACAAATAACTTGCAGAAAAAGAGTTGCATCGCTAACGTTTAACCCTTTACCTGATAGAAGCGGCTTTTAGCGTGTTTGATTTATTCCTCCGCTGAAGAAAATAGTTCAAATTCATACAGTCATGAACATATTGCATAATAAATATTTTCTATATCCTAGTAGGTGGTAGCTTAAAGCAGGCTGAAAGTAAAGCAGAATGCGCCATAAGGCGCATTCTGCTTTACTTTCAACCTGCTTTAAGTGGCCACCTGTCTCCATAACTAGAAACAGTCTATTGGGTAAAGGGTTAATAATTTTTTAAAAAATCATTGTTTTCTTTCAGCTAAAATATGGCAAAGCTCAGGCTGGCATGTTTTCAACCACATTTGAGATAGGTGGTGTGATTGGAAGTGCCCTAATAGGAATAGTTATAGATAGGTAAGACTTAAATATGGAGCTCAAACAGATACATTAACAGAATACATTAAACCTGTCGTACATTAACAGAATGCATTAAACCTGTCTTTTCCTTATATAAACTCCTTTGCATGCATTTGCAAACAAAGTAGAGCCAGTTCAGATGTAGGAGTTACATGGAATATGGAATAATGTAGATAGGGTTCCTACAGGAGTCATCTACTCTATATATACTGTTTGTAAAGGCATGTAAGAAAAAATGACATCATTAATATAAAATAGATTGGGTTTTTTATAATGGACATGGGAATTTATAGTCATAAAAGAAAATAGAGAAATATATCTATATATTTCCTTAGCAAACAGAGCAGAGCCTGATCAGACGGCTCCTATAGGAGCCATCTGGTCTGGGTCTACTCTGTTTGCAAATGCATAGAGAGGCATATTTAGGGAGTAAAGAGTTGAAGGTATATCTACAGAGAAAATGTGTGTGTGTGTGTGGGGGGGGGGGGGGGGGGTTAAACTTGCCACACGTATCATGTATAAATTTTGTGAGATTCTCTTTGAACTTGTACCACATGCAGACATGTGATAACTACCGACGGTAGGTGAATTCTACCGTTTTCAGTGGTGGTTTACCGTTCTACCGGAACGGCATGCAAATCTACCGTTTTTGAAAGTTTGCGAGGCAATTTTTTTTGGAGACATACATTTTCCTCCCTGGTGGAGTTTATCTGTTAGTTCTGTACACACACAGACCACCTTTAGCTTGCTATCATGCTGTGATCCACGCTTGGTCTGTTTTGGTAGGGACCAATCAAGGGAATCCCCTGTAGAGACCATGGAGAACACCCGAATTACATAATCACGAGGTGTTTCCGGTTTTCACTCTACTGGACTTTACCAAATAAATTGTTCAGGAACCAGTCGTGTCAAAATGCAAACGTCTATCATAAATATCACATGCAGCAGGTTTATTACTCAAGCGAGGCGACATGGGAGTGTCATGACCCTATAATAGGAATTATATTCTCATAATTAAGTTATAAGACATAGAAATGCTTCCATGTTTCCTTGTCAAAGACAGTTGTGCTTGGCCTCGTTGTTGCAATGGGCGAAACACTTCGAAACTAAGACTGTTTGGACTGATAATCATGCATTTGATTTGTACACAAAATTACTTTTTCATTAATAAAATTAGTGGTAAGGACACTAAAGAAGTAATTGAAAACACCCTGAAATATTATCTACCATTGCAAACTCTTCAAAAAATAATAACTATATAAAGTTGAAATGTCATCAGTTTTCGCGACGATTGTAGATACGGGCTAAAACACGGACTCTGGACCCTGTTGGGATTTCAACATTTCTGTGACTGCTCAATGTTTGCAGTAAATAATTTGAACTGAGTAAAGGTTTAACTGACTTGAACTGAGTAAAGGTTGTCATTGGGAGTATAGCTAAATAAGGGCTACAAAATAAGCAAAAAAAATAAAAATAAAAATGTTATTATAAAATAAAATAAAATAGAATTTCTTTTTCATTATATGATAAAACAGTAATAAATATTGATTTTTTTCATGACATTATTTAATAAGGAACCCAGTGTTTTGGGCTTGAGACCTATTGATTTTGAAGTTACTTTTGACCCATGAAAAAAATCTAGAATTATTACTGCATGCCACTTATTAGTATTTGTTTTTAACCCTTTCCCTGTTCCATTTTCATTCCAAATTCCAGTCCCTACTGAATATTCATAAACAAAGTAGTTATATAAAGAAATATGGAGATTGTAACTTTATTGCCATTTTAGAAAGTACAGAAACATTTTTAAAATTCCAAAAGCAAACAGGGCAGACCCTGATCAGATGGCTCCTATATAGGAGCTGTCTGATCTGGGTCTACTCTGTTTGCAAATGCATGAAAACTTGTTTATATGAAGGAAAGGGTTAATGGGGATTTTAACACCACATAGAATTTTTGGCCAAACCAGAAAGTGTAGAATCATTCCTATATCATAAGCAAACAGAGCAGACCCTGACCAGACAGCTCCTGTAGGAGCCATCTGATCTGGGTCTATTCTCTTTGCAAATTTATGCGTGAAAAAAGTGTTTATATGAGGGAAAGGGTTAAGTGTGTAAATGTTATGTGTGTAATGTAAGATTTATAATGGTATGCCACTTTCAGCCTGCATTTATGGTAAAGTATGAATGATAATGTGAAAAAGTATAACAAACATAAGTACATGTATCAAGCAAATTTTTTTTCCTCCTTTGTCGCGTCAGTAAAATCTACCTGACAAAAGTCAAATCTACCTGACAAATTTCCTAAATCTACCTGACATGCCTCAGCAGGTTATCACATGTATGACCACATGTGTCCCATTATCCTTTTACTCAATAAGCACACCTTTCAACCCATATACAAACAGAGTAGACCAAGACTAGATGGATCCTGTAGGATCTGTCTGATCAGGGTCGTCTCTGTTTGCTATAGAATAATTTACGGTAGATTTGATTCTACAGTTTCTACCATAGCCAAACTTTCTTGTGTTTATGTGCCATGATAAAAATATCATCTAATTAATATCCTTAATGTAATTATTTTTATATGTAAGTTTCATGTAATAAAGGGTTAAAATATGGTCCTGTAGTACAAGTATAGACTTAACCCTTCACTCCATATTCACAATATTCAGGCAGGAAATAATTACATCATGAATAGTAATTTCATTGTGGATAAATTGTTTTAATATTATGAAAACAGGAATTTTTTTCAATGGAAGAAACTGTATAATCGGATCCACATTATTCCATAAGCAAACAGAGCAGACCTTGATCAGACGGCTCCTGCCTGATCTGGGTCTACTCTGTTTGCAAAGGCGTAGAAAGGCGCATTCATGGAGTAAAGGGTTTAAGAACTGCACAAAAATAAAGAGAAAGTCTTAGTATAAAATTATTTTGCTTTATTTCTTTGCCAAACTATTTTGATAGGCTGTTGATATTGTTTGGAATTGGTTCTTCAGGGTGATTCAAATGAATACCAACAATATAGGGTGGTCTGAGAAGTCAGAGATCAGTACTGCTCTATTTACACCCCAACCCCCATACAACACACTGCCACCCCACCCCCATCCCGCTGGATGATTCAATGTATAAGGCTTTTGCTTTCTTTTAAATTGTTAAAGCTGGAACTTGCAATGCTTATTTGACATGTTTTGATATTAGCTTAGATCAAATAATATGCTTTTACCTGTAATTTGGACTTTGATAACAGGATGACATTTAGGAATCATTTCATTGCTGTCTGTCCATCAGTCCATCTTTTTGTCACACTTCTGCCAATGGGTGACACATGTGTTCCTTTAAACATTCTTGTTTAAACGTAATCATATTGCAAATAATTAAATTTATGTTAACTCTTTACCTCCATGAATATTATGCTGGGAAATAATGATATCGTGAATATTATTTAACATGTGTTTGTCATGACACTATGAACAAGGGAAGTTTTATCATGACAGAAACTGTAGAATTCCATATAAAGCAAACAGAGCAGACCCTGATCAGTTGGCTCCTACAAGAGCTGTCTGATCTGGGTTTTCTCTGTTTTCAAAGAAGTACTGAGTAAAGGCTTATCCTTTGTTGTTGTTTTATGTTTTTTCCATTGGTGCTCATGTTATTACTTTCCTTTTTTTCAGAGTTTTTCAGGGGAGGTCATTACTTGGGTCAGCCATATCTACTGCCTTATCAGGGGTTTCTCTTGTTCTGTTCATGGCGACAGATCACTGGGGAATTGCCTTTAACTCTGTATTTCTGTTTCTTGCTGGAGGCTTTAACTGCGGTCCTGATTCTATTCTTGGTAAGCAGCATATTTAGGTACACAGTAGAAACTCTCCATAGCAACCACTTAATGAATAGGTGTCCTTTAACCCATTCCCTCATATTGATGCTTTTTGACGCCTCTGTAAAAGTCACTTTGTGAAACCATTGTGATAAATAGAGCATTTGCTCCATAGGAGCAAATGCTCTATTTATCACAATGGTTTCAAAACTACACAATTCTAAACTTTTCATTTTCTCTAGTAGATGCTCCTTTTCGGTAGATTTATTCAAAGAGGTTGGATCTAAAAATAGCCTATGAGGTAATGGGTTAACCCCATACTCCATAAATACACCTTTCTATGTCTCTCATGTAAGAGCTGTCTGACCTTGGTCTGCTCTGTTTGCTTAAGGAATTATACAGTTTTCCTAATGACCAAGAAGTCCTGTGTTCATCTGCCATTTTAAAAAGTAAGCTAATTAATATTCATGGCATTGTTATTACTTACATGAATATTCATGAAGTAAATGGTTAAAATAGGTGACTGCTTAAAGGCAGATATCAAAGTTTGGTTTTCCAAAATTACCACAAGAAATTCTATTACAATATTTTAAGGTTTTTAATGAAAAACCTTTATTTATATGTAATAATTTGCATATTAATGTTTGATTCTTTAATTTTTGTGTTGGCTATAATTTCACCGCAGTAAAATCTGGTAGGAATCTTGCAGCTTACTTTATAGGTAATAATTAAGATTCCCACCAGATTTTCCAACCCTCTAATTTTGGATAGAGACAAAAATTAAGGAGTCAAATATTGATATAAAAATTAATAGTCTTACATTTATAATCAGATTTGAAGTCTTAATAGTAATGTTTTAGCATGCTTATGTCTTCTTTGTGAATATACTTTGAGTAAGTTCGCAACATCATATTTTTGATGTCTTTCTTTAACCCTTTCCTCCATGATTATTCATTAGAAGAAATAATTATGTCATGAATATTATTTAGGTTACTTTTATAATGGCATATGAACCCAGGTTATTTTGACTCAAGCAGAAACTATAGAATCAGGTATATATTATAACATAGGCAAACAGAGCAGACTCTGATCAGACGGCTCCTATTGGAGCTGTCTGATCTGGGTCTACCCTGTTTGGAAATGCGTAGAAAAGTGTATTCATGGAGTAAAGGGTTAATACAGAATGCTTTCTGCATAACTTTCATCCTGCATTAAGCTACCACCTGCCTTTTAATATCCAGAAATAGACGTCTTTTGAATGGCCATTGTAGTGAGGTTTTATTGTATACATGTATATCCTTAAAAGATGAAATACACAGAAACTAACGAACTATTAACCATTTACTCTATAGATACGCCTTTTAACCCTTTCCTCCATAAATACGCCTTTCTACGCCTCTGTAAAAGTCACTTTTTGAAACCAATTGTTATAAATAGAGCATTTGATCCTAAGGAGCAATTGCTCTATTTATCAAAATGGTTTCAGAACTACAAAATTCTAAAATGTTCCTTTTCTCTAGTTAATGCTCCTTTTCGGTAGATTTATTCAAAGAGGTTGGATCTGAAAATAGCCTATTGAGGGAATGGGTTAATGCCATTGCAAACAGATAAGATCAGATCAGTTGTCTGATCAGGATCTGCACTGTTTTCTTCTGAATTTACAAAAGTTTTGATCCTGTTGTGTCTGCGATGGCCAAAACTTTCTATGTACATATGTTATTATAAACAAAATAATCTAATTACTATTTGTGATGTCATCTAATTACTATTTGTGATGTCATTATTTTTTTAAACTTGGATATTCATGGAGTAATTGGTTATTCAATAGACATCTTTATATGAAATTTAAACTCCGTTAATTTAGATACTTGTATGTATGCAGCTTTAGGTTTGGAAGTTTGACATGCTTAATAAGCAGCTGTTCACTTCAAAGGTCAACATCAGTGCTCTGGCTGTCAATTTTAGGGCATTTATCTGTTATATAAAGACATTGTTTGCAATCACATATTCATCCTGGAGAGTGTAACCCTTTACCTCAGAAAGAGACCTGTTGACACCTTTGCAAACAGTGGGTCCAGGTCAGGCAGCTTCTTTAACCCTTTCCCTCATATAAACATGTTTTCATGCATCTGCAAACAGAGTAGACCCAGATCAGACGGCTCCTAGAGGGTCTACTCTGTTTGCTAATAGAATTTCAAAGATCTGTGTCTTTACTTTCTAAAATGGCTACAATGTTCCACCTTCTATATTTCATTATAACCTTTTTGTCCGTGAATAGTCATTAGGTATTGAAATTTGTAATAAACACAGAACAGGGAAAGGGTTAAGAGCCATCTGATCAGTCTGCTCTGTTTTCTTATGGACACTGTACAGATCAGATTCTAGTCTCTGCCATGGCCTAAAGACCCTGTGTTCTTATACCAATACAAAACTCAGCTTATCATTATTCATAACTTTATTTGTCAATATGATCATGTTTTACTCCACCAGGTGGTTCAGTGCCAGCTGAAATAGGAGATAAGGATGGTAGAAATGCAGCAGCAGCTACAGTGGGCTTAGTCAATGGTATGTCTTGAGCGGCGTCAACTAATTTAAACAAACACATTACTATTTTATCTTTATCTTGGGCATGGTTTCTCTTTTGTACTTCACACACTTGTTTAACCCTCATATTTTCCTCACATAGACACTTTTCCACACCTTTGCAAACAAGAGTAAACCCAGAACAGAAGCTCCTGTAGGAGCCATCTTGTCAGGGTCTGCTCTGTTTGCTTTTTGTCTAAGCAAATAATTCCCTTGAAAATTTTACAATATCAAAATTAATTAAGTCATGAAGTGACAAGGTCATATTTAAATATTCATTAGGGAAAGTGTCAACTCTTTACACATGTAGTAATTGTCATCTACAAACATGTTTACAATGTCAGGTTATCTTAACCCTTCCTTCATATAAACGCATTTGCAAACAGAGAAGACACAGTTTAGACAGCTCCTATAGGAGCCGCCTGATCAGGGTCTGCTGTTTGCTAATGGAATTTGATAGATCTGTTTATTTACTTTCTAAAATGGCTACAATGTTCCACCTCGTATATTTCATTATAACTATTTTATCGATGAATATTCAGTAGGTATTAAAATTTGGCATAAACACAGAACAGGGAAAGGGTTAGATTTTCGCACAAAAATAATAATAAAAAACCCAGTTTAGATCCTGTTGAGATGCCAACATATTAAGTTCCTTGTTTTTTGTCCCTTTCAGGATTTGGCAGTGTGGGGACATTTCTAGAAGGACCTATTATAGGATTTATATCATCATCATACGGCTTCACAGGGATGTTCTACTTCATGATTTTATTCACATTTATCGGCAGTTTAGCAGTGTTTAGAGCTTCATCAATAAAATCCCGACAGGTTCGCATCATACCGGAGCCAGTGCCAATGGATGAACCTGTTTGATGATCTGTTATATTATACCTCTACAAACAAAGTTTGGCAGGGGGAGGATATATTGGGGTCGCCATGTTGGTCAGTCCATCCATCCATGTGTCGTCCTTTTGTAGATTCTTTGTGTGCACACTATTTCTCAGTAAGGGCTATTCCAGGAAAGTCTCCCTTGGGGGTGAGGGGTAGGAACAACAGTCCAAAGGGGTAACACCAATAGAATTGTAATTAATTAGGGCCCTGCATTGAAAATGCAGGAGCCCTATAGGAATCACATTTTCTGTCTGTTTGTCTGTCTGTCTGTCTGTCTGTCTGTCGGTCTGTCTGTCCATCCATCAACAGTTTTGATGTGACCCGATGACTCAAACAATTATACATAAATTGGTTTCATATTAAGGGCATATGCTGAGTTTCATCAGAGGAAGACGCCTATAGTTTTGGGGTTGAATCGGATAACTATGTCTAGAGTTATCTGCCCTTGATTCTTCAAAAATGCTATCAACTTCTGTCAACAATTTTGATTTGACGCAATAACTCAAACAGTACTTCACATATTGTTTTAATAGTAAGGGCATATGCTTAGTATCATTAGAGGAAGACGTCTATAGTGTTTGGGTTGAATCAGATTACTTTGTCTAGAGTTATCTGCCCTTGATTCATCCATTATGCCATCACGTTTGTCAACACTTTTGATGTGACGTGATAACTCAAACAGTACATCACATATTTGGTTCATATTAAGAGCATATGCTTAGTATTATGAGAGGAACACCTATAGTTTTTGGGTTGAATGAGATCAACCTGTCCAGTTATCTGCCCTTGATTTATCAAAAATGCCATATTCAACAAAAGATCATCTGCAGGGCCCTCTCTGACTGAGTCAGTTTTCTAGTTTTTAATCCCCCCCCCCCCCCCCCTCAACCAAGAGAATAAAAATTCATAATTCACCCCCACCTAGAGAATTAAAATAAACCCACCCCCTAAAAATATAATAATAAAAAGATAAACAACTGAAAACACTTGGTAACATGTAATAAATGCATTTAGAGAATCATAAAGATTTTACAGAAACTGATTCTGTTAAATTCTTACAAATTTGTAACCATGGTTTATATTTCAACATTTCAATTTACGTTATTAGTGCTTGTCATGTGAATAATCTATAATTTTTACATTTATGCAATTACTTTTTGTCAAGCTGACTTGCACATCTAAATGACAGTCCAGTGTACCATTGTATTGCCACACTTGTACATTAGTCCTTTCATTTTGTCCTGTTGACATCATACATGCTTCCGTGGTTCTGTTATTGCTTGTTAAAGTCCCAGAAATCAATGTTATTTCTCTGATATCACCAGATTGTTTTAATCTTAATAGCTCACCTGAGCCAAAGGCTCAGGATGAGCTATTGTGACCGCGATCTGTCCGTCGTCCATCCACATTTTTAAACGACATCTCCTCTGAAAATGCTGACCCGATTTTAACCAAATTTTGTCAGAAGCATGAGTTGCTAGGGGGAACGAAATGTTGATCACATTATGACCCCCGGGGCAAAAATGGCCCCGCCTAAGAGCTTATAAGTTTTTGACCCCACATGACCCACGGTCAAACCCATCCGAGATTTTATCAGAACCACTGCTCATGATCCACATCAACATTGTTCCCTTAGGTCAATATTGGTCCCATCCTGGGACTACCCAGCTATAATCTTAAATCTTTGGTAATCAGGTGAGCGATTAAGGGCCATCTTGGCCCTCTTGTTTTTCTGGACATTTATTGCTCGACAATTAGGGGAAAATGGAAGGAATTTTCCATTGGGATTGGGGGTCGTTTGCTTTGGGAACGGGGCCGTTTTGCAGACCTGCAGAAATGCTAGGGTTAATAGGTTGCTGTTATTTACACGTCCATAATATTCACACAATGGAATTTCCGCGGGAATTCGTGTCAGAAAAGGTTTTTGCTTACTTTTCATTATTGTCGAAGAAAATTGCTTGCATGAAGCGTTTAATTTGACAAACCACCACATAAATTTAATTTCAGATGTTGAAATACCCCCACCAAAAGAATTTTAATCAAATTTCCACCCCACCAACAGAATTAAAATTTCTTTTGCACCCCGACCAACGCAATTTTAATAGTCCGTCATTCTTACCCACCCAGGGAGATGTCCCTGGAATAGCTCTAACTAAAGACGGGCCTTTTAGTGAAACTTTATGGCACGTTTCATCGTTGAGAGGAGATGCTACATTCCAGTTTGAGTTATAGCCCTTTAATTATTCAAAAGTGCTTGTGTGGGTAAAAATTACATTCAGTGATAATTTCTAGTAATTTTATTACATGTATTTATATTTTCATTATGTGAATAAATTCATTATGAATACATGAAGTTATATAGTGCTTAGAGATAATTTATAGAGCTTAGAAATATACTAGTGGGAAATATATACATTTAGATATAGAAACCCAAAACTGGTAAAAGGATTTACTTCCTGTTCAGCCTTTTTGTGCCACCTATTTGAGCAGGGTAACACTTAGTGGATAAACATTTCTAGTTTTATCACACATCATCAGGTGACAAATATATTCCTTTGAATACTTTCATTAGTTTTTAATTTTATGAATATAGTACAGCTTCACTATAGTGAAAACTTAACCTAATATAGTACAGCTTCACTATAGTGAAAACTTAACCTAATAGAGTACAGCTTCACTATAGTGAAAACTTGACCTTTTACTCCATGAATATTTGTGTATGAATTAATGACGTCATGAATTGGATTAATTGTTATAATAGTATTTGGACATAGGAATTTTTGGCCATGGCAGAAACTGTAGACGCATGTCTATATTATTTTGATCTTGGTCAACTATGTTTGTAAAGGTATAGAAAGGCATATTAATCGAGTAAAAGTTTGTGCATTTAAAATTAGGTGACTGCATAATGTAGAATGAAAGTCATGCCACTACCTGTCTAAACTCTTTACCTCATAGAGACACCTTTGCAAACAGGGTTTACCCAGATCAGATGGCCTTTGTTGGATCCATCTGATCAGGATCTGCTCTGTTTGCATATAGAATTTTATATATATACTGTAAAACCTCTCTATAATGACCACTAAATTACATCAAATGTTTTGTGTTAAAGGCAGGTGGCTGCTTAAAGCAAGGTGAAAGTAAAACAGAACGCTCCTATAGGAGCGTTCTGTTTTACTTTCACCTTGCTTTAAGTAGCCACCTGCCCTAAATACCAGCTAATTAGCATAACTGAGTGGTCATTATAGAGAGGTTTTACTGTATGTAATACAGTATCTGCCATGGCCAAAACTTACTGTGTTCATATGCTACATGTATGATAAAAATTCGTTCAATCAAACATTATGATGACATTATTTCTTGTATGAATATTTATGAGGTTGAGTGTTAACCCTTTCCTCCATGAATATTTATGTAAGAAATAATGACATCACGAATATTAATTAGATTAATTTGTTATACTAGCACATGAACACAGGAAATTGTAGCTTAGGCAGAAACTATACAATCATATCTATATAATATCATAAGCAAACAGAGCAGACCCTGATCAGACGGGTCCTAAAGGGGCTGTCTGATCTGGGTCTACTATGTTTGCAAAGGCATAGCAAGACGTATCTATGGAGTAAAGGGTTAAAACCCAGAATTTGACTTGCTCATTGGAGGGACGTTTGACTGTATTTAACTATTGTGTATATCATAGTTTATATGCATTTAATGTGGTTGGTTTAGGTGACAAGAACGGTCAACTAAATGATTCTTTAACCCTTTCAAAGCTGAATGTACAGAGTGGTACTATCCATCAGTGTTTAGCCCTTTCCCTTATGTAAGCCCTTTCTCAAACAGAATACACCCAGATCAGATGGGCCCTGTAGGGGCCGTCTGATCAAGATCTGCTCTGTTTGCTTATGAAATCATATTTTCTGATCTTACGGATTTTGTAAAAGCCAAAAATTCCTTGAAAATTTACAATTATAAGAAATTAAGTTAATGAATATTTAAACTTTCATTGGGAAAATGTTAGCTGTTGAATCCGCTCTGAATGAAAATCTTGTCAGATGATTTTCAATGTCAAACAGTGCAGCCCTCTGATCTGGGTCTAGACTGTTTGCAAATGACTACATACATGTCCTGCATTTAAAGGGTTAAACCGTATCATTTTACATCCTTTTAATGCAGGAAACTTTTTTGTTGAGCCTACTTGCAGCCGGTCGGCTTAGTATCCACAATTTAATCTGTGCCATAACATGTTGGCAGGATTCAGTTTATTTTAACACAAAACAGTTCGGAGTAGGCAGGTGTTGTGTACAAGAACCATAAATCTAGCATCACCCATTTTTTAACCTGTACTCTATGAATATTTATTTAAGACATTATGACATCATGAATATTTATTACATTGTAGATTTTTTTTAAAATGGTGCATTAACACATGAATTTCCTGCCCTAGTAGAAACTGTAGAATCAGGTTTATATTATCCCATAAGCAGACAGAGCAGGTCCTGGTCAGGCAACTCTTACAAGAGCTATCTGATCTGAGTCTTCTCTGTTTGCAAAGAAAGGCGTTATGAGTAAAGGGTTAAAATTGGGTTTAATATTGGACATCTTCAGTTAAGCCATGCTATAGCAACTACTAAATTAATAAATAAATATCACTGACTTTAAAAGCAGGTGGCTGCTTAATGCAGAATGAAGGTAATGCAAATAGCTCCTAATCGAGCTCACTACATAGCTTCCATTGTCCATTAACCATTTACTTAACCCTTTCCCTCATAGGCTATTTTTAGACCCAATCTCTTTGAATAAATCTACCGAAAAAGAGCTTTTACTAGAGAAAAAGAATATGTTAGAATTGTGTAGTATTGAAACATTGCAAACAGTGTAGAGAGAGCTTCATCCTGCAGCAGTGAGGAGCTGGTAGCATACATTGGTTGTTTCTCAAAGTCTGTGATATGACACAGCATGCTTTATGAAAATTGAAACTGTGATACCGGTAATCCATGTGAAGTGACAACCTGCTGATACTGCCCGTATATCTCAGTTTCTTACCGTAGCCAATTCCATTACATATCATTTGTTTATGTATGTAATCCAACCTTTGACAGTGCAAACAATGTTGACCCAGAATAGCCAGTGCCATGCTTGAAACACTGATGATAACTGTTCTAACAAATCTGATCTGAGTCCACATTGTTTGTAATGGTCAGAGGTTGGCTTTTGCTAAGTGAGGCTCCTATTTGCAGTTTTTACTAAGGCCATTTTCATTCATGACTTTTAACCCTTCTCTTGCTGAATTTTAAAATACATTTCTCCTTCTTTACCCATGCCCTGTTGTATAATTACATATATCTTCACTGTGTACAATTATTTCGCTGTGCAATCACTGCTGTGGAGTACACTGGTTGCACAATCAACTTGTAAATAGTGCAGACCCTGTTGAGACAGCTCCTGCACGAGCTGTCTCATCTGGGTCTTCACTATTTACAGGTAGGTATATTGACGTGAATAGCAAACGAAGGGTTAACCCTTTCCTAAATAAACATGTATGCATGAATTGATCACTTCATGAGTATTCAGTAACCTATTTTTCATGATGTAAAATTGTTGGGGATTTTTTGGCTTAAAAACTCTACAAGCATACAGAGCAGACCCTGATCAGACAGCTCCTACTTTAGCTGTCTAATCTGGGTGTACTCTGTTTGTAAAGGTGTAAAAACATTAATATATGGAAAAGGGTTATATTGTATGAAGGAAAGGTTGTACAATTGCTTGTTTAATGCTGTGCTATTGTTATGGCTTACTTTGTCTACAGTTCATGGACTCAAAACTGAAGAATAATTTCAAACATGTTTGCTTGATTCCAAGCTTCTGTTTGAAAATATTCCTGGGTCTCAAACCTGGTGTGTTTTGTTAACCATTTACTCTGTGAAAATTTTGCTTTTGCAAATAGAGTAGATCCAGATAAGCTGGCTCCTCTAGAATCGGACTGATCAGGGAATTGTAGTCAACGTTGCTCTGCTGAAATAGTTTATGGTCAAAGCTTTACTGAGCTCTCAATAAGAGATGTATTAACTATCCCATCAGGGTCTGCACTGTTTGTTATCTTACACTTTTCGAAATTATTAATATTGCGGAAATACTAAAATTGCTGAATATTCGCATTAAGCTTGATCTGTTTGAACTTTGCAATAGTCTATTTGAAAATTCAGCATCATAAGTCAACCCTTTATTCCATAAATACAACTTTGTATGACTTTGCAAACAAAGTAGACCCAGATCAGACGACTCCTGTAGGACCAGCACAATCCTTTCTGCAGCTCAACTTCTAGGATCAATTTCACAATGACAAACTTTCCTTTATGTTATGTGTGCATGTATGTTATTTATTATTTTCTGTACATTTTTAGCTCGACTATTCGAAGAATAGTGGAGCTATTCTACTCGCCCTGGCATCAGCGTCTGCGTCCCCATCCGCGTCACACCTTGGTTAAGGTTTTTGTTAAAGTCCACTTTTTGCCTTTAACCTTTTGAATAATGCTTTGAAACTTGGAACACTTGTTCACCACCACAAGCTTCATCTGTAGACAAGAGTACATAACTCTGTCAAGCATTTTGACAGAATTATGGCCCTTTTTAACTTAGAACTTTTGGTTAAGGTTTTTGTTAAAAGTCCATTATTTACATAACCCTTTGAGGGAAAGCTTTAAAGCTAGCTTTAAAACTAGGAACACTTGTTCACCATCACAAACTTGATCTATAGACAAGAGTACATAACTCTGTCAAGCATTTTGACAGAATTATGGCCCTTTTTGGTTAAGGTTTTTGCTAAAGTCCGCTTATTTACATAACCCTTTGAGATAAAGCTTTGAAACTTGGAACAATTGTTCACCACCACAAGCTTTATATGTAGGCAAGAGTACATAACTCTGTCAAACATTTTGACATAAGTATGGCCCTTTTTACATATAATTTTTGGTTAAGGTTTTTGTTAAAGTCCACTTATTTACATAACCCTTTGAGATAAAGCTTTGAAACTTGGAACACTTGTTCACCATCACATGCTTCATCTGTAGACAAGAGTACATTACTCTGTCAAGCATTTTAACAGAAATTATTGCCCTTTTTTCATTAAAGAGTTCAAAGAGGTCCTACATCTTGAATACTATTAACCCTTCGCTTGCTGAATTTTAAAATACATTTCTCCTTCTTTACCCATGCCCTGTTGTATAATTACATATATCCTCACTGTGTACAAGTATTGCACTGTGCAACCACTGCTGTGGAGTGCACTGGTTGCACAATCAACTTGTAAATAGTGCAGACCCTGATGAGACAGCTCCTGCAGGAGCTGTCTCATCTGGGTCATCACTATTTAAGGTAGGTATATTGACGTGAATAGCAAGCGAAGGGTTAAAGATATTTTACTGAGACTTTGATTACTTGCTTCTAAAGGATCATTGGACACTATTTTAGTTCACTCTCAAGCATTTTTACACTAATAATTCTGAGAATAGTCGAGTGCACTGTCATGTGACAGCTCATGTGTTATCTATTTTATTAGTAGGAGCTGTATATAACCTGAGTATTTAAGACACCTATGTAAAATAGTTTTGTTTTATTTCTCTGTTAAACCCACTGATAGGGTTGGGCTGAGAAAAAGGTTTTTATAAACCAGTATGCTTTTTTTCTGTTGTTCTGTGTTATTTTCCACCTACAGTTGTATTTACACTCAATTCGATTCTTTATATCAATCGCTTAAATGTATTCACATGTACAGTAAACCCTGGCTAAACATAGATGTCTTTAAAAGCAGGTGGTTGCTTAACCCTTTGCTTCATATGAACAACTTTTTATGCATTTGCAAACAGAGTAGATCCAGATCAGATAGCTCCTGTAGGAGCCATCTGATCAGGGTCTGCTCTGTTTGCTTAACTTGACACAGATCAGAAAACTCTTGCATACTGAAAAGAGATCCAATTCTACAGTTTCTGAAAAGGCCAAACCAATTCCCTCGTTCAATGGCCATTGTGAAAATTCATTTAACCTTTTCCCCAATGAGCATTTAAGCATGAATTTATTGCTTTATGAATACTCATTGACTTATTCTTTATAATATAAATTTTCAAGTGAATTGTACACAGGGGGCCATTTCGTGGGTCTACGTGGTCTAAAATGTCAAAAAAATTGATTGGGTCGATTTAGTGTTATATTATATACATATATAATATAACACTAAATCGACCCAATCAATTATTTTTTACTTTTTAGACCACGTAGACCCACGAAATGGCCCCCTGTGGAATGGTAGGCTTGGACAAAAGCTAGGATCAGATCTATTTACATCCATTAGCAAACAGCAAACCCTACAGGAGCCATCTGATCTGGGTCTACTCAGTTTGCAAAGGCATGAACAAGGATTTGTTTGAGGGAAAGGGTTAACATGCCATTAATCAACATGTGCAGTATATTGACCCTTTGCCTCATGAGTATTCATTAGCTGATTTCTGTAATGACATTATGAACTCAGTCATTTTGGACACAAACTGTAGAATCAGATCTGTATAAATCCATAAGCAAACAGAGTAGACCCAGATCAGATGGCTCCTTCAGGAGCCATCTGATCTGGGTCTACTCTGTTTGCAAAGACATGAAATATTGTCTCTAAAATGCACAAGTGAATTGTGTTACCAAGGTAACAGTGGTATTCTCCAAAATACAAACCATGTCCTACATACATCATAGACCATGGTTGGTCTTATAAATGGTACATTGTATATGAATATAGAAATGTTTTGCAGAAATTGTAGAATAAGATCTTTATAATTCCATAATCAAACAAATCAGACCCTGATCAGACAGCTTCTACCTGATCTAGCTCTAATCTGTTTGCAAATGCACCAAAAGCAGGGTGCTGATCTCTCCATAGTACAGAGCATAGCCTACATACATTGTAGATCCAGATTGGCTGTGAGGATTTTATTGTGATGTCTGATAATAAGATACAATAAAACCCCTCTAAACCGGAATTCTAGTAGAGAAGAATGTAGATAGTTTTAGACCGGTGGCTGCTTAATGCAGGGTGAAAGTCATGCAGAAAGCTCCTAGAGGAGCTTTCTGCATGACATTCACCCTGAATTAAGCTGCCACCTGTTTCCAAGGCTGATATTTATGCTAAAGTTAACATCCAGTTTAGAGGGGTTTTGCTGTATACTCATTGCCACTGATCAACATCGGCAGTATATTAACCCTTTACCTCATGACTATTCATGTAAGAATAAAATGAATATTCATTAGGTAGAAGATTTATATTTCATGAACATTACAAACTCATAGACTTTTATCAAATTAGGTACATGTATATTGTTAGGGTATAATTTTATCTGTTAAAAATATGAAATAAAACAAGTGGGTCACCATATTTGCTATTGATGTCTTGGCTGTTTTTCAATTCCAAACTCTATACCATGACGGCGAGTATAGACATGAACATTTTAATGTACATTGAAAAAAAGATATGCAAGTCAATGGTTGTTCATTTAATCATTTACTCCATAAATATGCCATTTAATGCTCACTTCATAATATTTTTAACTACATTTTTATAAGGTAAAATTTCAAGGAAACTTTGACTTGGACAAAGCCATAAGATCAGATCTATATATCCTACAGGAGCCGTCTGATCTGGGTCTACTCTGTTAGCAAAGGCATGAGGTAAAGGGTTAAACAAGTGTGTAGATACTGATAAGAAGCTGTATCATATACAAGGAGACTGATCTGGGTCTACATTGTATTTAATCCTAAATGTCACAGATTACTTAATTTATTTTTCACATAAATTATTTGCATCCTCAATGCAACAATGATTACCTATACAAACTGCATAATGTGGAGTCTCATCCTGGGTACCTATGCAAACTATGCATAATGCAGTCTCATCCTGGGTACCTATACAAACTGCATAATGCAGTCTCATCCTGGGTACCTATGCAAACTATGCATAATGCAGTCTCATCCTGGGTACCTATACAAACTGCATAATGCAGTCTCATCCTGGGTACCTATGCAAACTATGCATAATGCGGAGTGCCATCCTGGGTACCTATACAAACTATGCATAATGCGGAGTCTCATCCTGGGTACCTATGCAAGCTATGCATAATGCGGAGTCTCATCCTGGGTACCTATACAACTATGCATATGAGGATGGCCATAACTTTTTTATTTAATAAGATATTCACTTATTTTTTTATATAGCATCACCTTAATATGGAGATCAAGATCTGAAACACAAATTAGAAAGTGTCAAAAAGAAAGAAAGTTTGCAAGTGGGTGTATCATGTACCATATGGTACTCTTGTTTAAAACAAGAGATGTCACAGTCACATGACAAATGCCCCCAAAAATTGTACCCTGTGACCTTGACCTTTGACCCATGGACCAGGGAGTTGACACATCGTCTTTGTGTGGTGAACATTTGTGCCAGGTTCCTTTGAAATCCATTCACAGATAAACAAGTAATTGTACCCTGTGACCTTGACCTTTGACATATGGACCAGGGAGCTGAACGCGACACATCGTCTTTGTCTGGTGAACATCTATGCCAAGTTATATTGAAATCCATTGATAGATAAAGATGTTACAGACCGGACACGAAATTTGTGACAAAGTAATTGTACCCTGTGACCTTGACCTTTGACCCATGGACCAGGGAGTTGAAAGCGACACATCATCTTTGCATGGTGAACATTTGTGCCAAATCATATTGAAATCCATTGATATATAAAGAAGTTACAGACCGGACACGAAATTTGTGACAAAGTAATTGTACCCTGTGACCTTGACCTTTGACCTATGGACCTGGGCGTTGAAAGTGACACATCGTCTTTGTGTGGTGAACATTTGTGCCAAGTTATATTGAAATCCATTGATAGATAAAGAAGTTACAGGCCGGACACGAAATTTGTTACAAAGTAATTGTACCCTGTGACCTTGACCTTTGACCCATGGACCTGGGAGTTGAACGCGACACATTGTCTTTGTGTGGTGAACATTTGTGCCAAGTTATATTGAAATCCATTGATAGATGAAGAAGTTACAGACCGGACACGAAATTTGTGACAAAGTAATTGTACCCTGTGACCTTGACCTTTGACCCATGGACCTGGGAGTTGAACGCGACACATTGTCTTTGTGTGGTGAACATTTGTGGCAATTTATATTGAAATCCATTGATAGATGAAGAAGTTGCAGACCGGACACGAAATTTGTGACAAAGTAATTGTACCCTGTGACCTTGACCTTTGACCCATGGACCTGGGAGTTGAACGCGACACATCGTCTTTGTGTGGTGAACATTTGTGGCAAGTTATATTGAAATCCATTGATAGATGAAGAAGTTACAGACCGGACACGAAATTTGTGACAAAGTAATTGTACCCTGTGACCTTGACCTTTGACCTATGGACCAGGGAGTTGAACCCGACACATCGTCTCTGTCTGGTGAACATTTGTGGCAAGTTATATTGAAATCCATTGATAGATGAAGAAGTTACAGACCGGACACGAATTTGGGACGGAAGGACAGACCGACGGATGGATGGACAGACGGACGGACGGAAGGATGGACAATGCGATTACTATATGCCCGCCTTTGGGGGCATAAAAAGGCAACACTTTTATCAAATTTGAAGTGCAAAATTATTAATGGCCATATCTATATACTAATTACCAGTAACAGTTTTTTATCTGTAGCTTTTCTACCAAATCCAGCCCATAGATTCTAGTAAAACAAGGTATTCGCCTGATCAAAACTCAGCACACAGGAATGCACACACATGGGTCAGTTCTGACCAAAGTTCTTGAGGAAACAATTCTAAAGTGTGATTACAGCATACATAGGGTTTGGAGGAAAAATGGCAATTGTAAATAGTGGATTACAGCATAGGGTTTGGAGGAAAAATGACAATCTTAGTATTTGGAATATGCTCCTGTGAATGTTTTATTAAGTTCAACATGTAACATGCAAAAAACACTGGCATGACATAACAAGTTAACAAATTTATGAGCCGCATAGATTCTGCAAGCACTGTCATCTGGCAATGTTTTCAGCGTATTAAAAGTATGAATAACATCAATAAATATTGCAATACAGATAAGAAATGTAAAAATCAAACAAATTTGAAGAATCAACAATCTTATTTACAGATAACCCTTTCCCCCATAAATACGCCTTTCTACGCCTCTGTAAAAGTCACTTTATGAAACCATTGTGATAAATAGAGCATTTGCTCCCATAGGAGCAAATGCTCTATTTATCACAATGGTTTCAAACTACAACATTCTAAAATTTTCCTTTTCTCTAGTTAATGATCCTTTTTGGTAGATTTATTCAAAGTGGTTGGCTCTGAAAATAGCCTATGGAGGAAAGGGTTAAACCTGTCTACAGCATCCATTTAAATTACGTCTAATTCAAGGGTTTAACGGCCAATGGTAGCTTAATGCAGGATGAAATTTAGCAGCTTTTTCTGCATTACTTTTGTCAGGCCTTAACCATTTATCTGTTCAATATTCATGTTGGAAATAATGACATCATGAATATTTATTAGCTGAATTTTTATAATGTCAATGTTTCATGGGAAGTCTTTGCTTTAACAGTAGAATCAGATCCATAATATGTCAACAACAAACAGAGCAGACCCTGATCAGACGACTCCTATAGGAGCTGTCTGATCTGGGTCTGCTCTGTTTGCAAATGCGCGAAAAGGCGTTTATATGAAGGAAAGCAACCATGTGCTCTTACTGACCTGCATATTTGCTCACGGCATGGTTGCTGTAGGCTGGTTCTGCTGTATAGTCATACTTTATTCTTGTCATGATTATGGTTAACATTTGGTAAAATGAATAAATAAATTTATTTTTTAAAAATTGCACATATCAGTTAAAACTACATGTATTTGAAATATGTGGGTCTTTCAACAATAAATAATCTCACAAACTAACAATCACGGCCGTGGACAGATACTGATCTGTCAAAATCATTTATTTCTCATCCAAACGTATTGTGCTGTAACTCATTAGAATTGCCTCAGAGAGATGATTTTAATGAGTTGCAGCAAGAGAGAGAGTTTGGTGGAGAAATAAAAATACATGTTATTAACTACAGTCCTGTTAACAATGTCTAAAACAAAGTACATGTACCTTGAACATATACATTATTATATTTAAAGGTTAAACCTCATAGAACTTAAAGTCATGGAAGCAATTATTGTCCTTAGCCCTTTCCCCAGTTGAATTTTCAAGATTGAAATAATCACATCATGAATATTTTTGCACATATGAATTTTTGGAACTGGTAGAAACTGTAGAGTCAGACCTATTATAATTTCATAAGCAAACTGTGCAGACCCTGATCAGATGGCTCCAATGGGATCTGGGTCTACTCTGCTTGCAAAGGCATGAAAAAGTGTTTGTATGACGGAAAGGGGTTAAAATGACTCTCAGCTTATTTACAGACGTCCATGATATTAGTACAGTAGAACCTGTCTTAAGTGACCATATATTAATTGGAAACATTGAAATCTTGAAAAACAGGTGGTTGCTTAACCCTTCGCTTGCTATTCACATCAATATACCTGCCTGTAAATAGTGAAGACCCAGATGAGACAGCTCCTGCAGGAGCTGTCTCATCAGGGTCTGCACTATTTACAAATTGATTGTGCAACCAGTGCACTCCATAGCAGTGATTGCACAGCGAAATACTTGTACACAGTGAAGATATATGTAATCATACAACAGGACATGTGTAAAGATGGATACATGTATTTTAAAATTCAGCAAGCGAAGGGTTAATACAGGGCAAAAGTAATGCAGAAAACTCCTGTAGGAACTTTCTGCATTACTTTTGACCTGTATTAAGCTACCACCTGCATGACAGACCCATAATTTGATGACAGATTCTACTGTACATTTCACAGGTCATTGTCTTAACCCCTTTACCTCATAAATATTCATACAAGAATATGAATATATTATTAGCTAAATGAGTTTAGTAGCAGAAAGAGTAGAATCAGATCGATATAGTACTATAAGCACAAAGAGCAGACCCTGATCAGAGATTCCTACAGGAGACATCCAATCTGGGTCTACACTGCTTGTAAAAACATTAAAAAGTGTATGTATAGATCTATAACGTAAAGTTTTTTATATCCACAATCCAGTATACAAGTATACACAATTGGATGTAAAATATTGTATGAAAATACTTTCAACCTTAAGAACTTGACCGCTCGTCATCAGAATCAAAGCTTATTTAACCCTTTACTCCATAAACACGCATTTCTATACCTTTGCAAATTGAGTAGACCCAGATTAGATGGCTCCTATAGCAGGCCTCTGATCAGGGTCTGCTCTGTTTGCTTATGATATAATATGTGATTCTACAGTTTCTGCCATGGCCAAACATTCCTGTGTCAATGTAATATTATAACAAATTAATATTACATGAATATTCATGGAGTAAAGGTTAACACTCATTCAACAATTCCTCGAAAACTTGTTCAAATGGAAGGTAGTCAAAACAGCACCAAATCAATATTTGAGCAAACATTGTTTTTTTCACAGTGGGGTAAGACTCAAATATTAACCACTAACACATAAAATAACATGAACTCTTTGAGTATTGTTGATAAATACTTTTAACCTTTTCCTATAAATGCCTTTTCCCGCATTTGCAAACAGAGTAGACCCAGATCAGATGGCTCCAGTATGAGCCATCTGATCAGGGTCTGCTCTGTTTGCTAATGGAATTTGATAGACCTGTGTCTTTAATTTCTAAAATGACTAGAATATTTCATTATAACTATTTTGTCCATGAATATTCAGTAGGTATTGAAATTTGGAATAAACATAGAACAAGGAAAGGGTTAAATATTAACCACTAACATATACAATAACATGAAATCTTCAAGAATGGTGGATAAATACCATTAACCCTTTCCTATAACTGCCTTTTCAGACCTTTGCAAACAGAGCAGACCCAGATCAGACGGCTCCTATTGGAGCCGTCTAATCTGGGTTTGCTCTGTTTGCTTATGAAATTATATAGATCTGATCCTACAGTTTTTGTCTATTAAGCCAACAATTCCCTTTTAATTTTTTATCATATAGAAAATATGTTAATGAATATTCATAAAGTGATCCATTTAAAGATTGAATTACATTTTTGTTGTGTTCATCGATGTATAAATCCAGACCTGACCACACACAACTTGCATGAATTCCATCCATCTGTCCTTTCAAAGATTGTTACCTGTAGACATAAAAACGAATTTGACATTGGCTATTCTAAGTGTTGTGCGTAGGAATTCAATCAATACACATTCTAACAACTATGTCACTTTGTGTACTGTATCCTACATCATAGATGACGTATCACAGACTGTTCTCAACTATTTGACCTAGTTGCAATAAATCGAAGTTAACAATAACTAAAAAGCAATAAACGGAATTATTTCAACACATGTCCTACCTTACTACTTTGTCATATTTCCTCTTAATCGAATAACTTGCATAATACTCTGACATTGGAATCGATCTGTATAAGCTCTGAACATAGACCAGTGGAATACGTGTCCAAATCCTCAAAATCTCTTGCACAAATCCCTTATATTTTCAATAAAATGCACTCTACACGAAAGTTTACGTTTGATATACTGCCAAGTATTCTCAATTATATTCAAACCCCGATGATTGTGCAGGCCAAGAATTGGATCTAGAATGTTATTTCTGGCCTGCTAAAAAGCTATCCTACAAGTACATTTACTGAGGTCTATTGTCGTCCTGGATTTGACGGGGAGGTGTCTTGTTATTACTGGCAGAGGGGCCATGCCACTTTGACACTAAGTCTGGTCTGTAGCCCTCGCTTTGTTTTCTCCAAATCAACACACGGTTATCACTGCCGATCACCACTTTACTTCCATCCGAAAAAATCACTTTATCTCACCTCACAGAAGTTCACCTCGTCCTTTTCTCTCTACACTATTCCAGCCGCCTGGCTCTGCTGGTTCTTGATATACAATCACTTGCTTTTTACCATAAATTTCACTCTTTACACTTAAATTTCAAAATACGCGCTCCACAAAACTTCAAAACAACATTTTTCTCCCAATAATTCTACGTCAACATGCATGGTTTCAAGGAATTTGTCTATAAATAGAACTTCATGCATAGTAAAAAGAAGTAGTCCCATAGTGTATCGGCTACTGGTTACCGACTTCATGTAAATAATGGAGCAACGGCACAGAACCAGCTCTTTACATTCATTGAGAAATGAATGTCAAATTTCAACCAATCAGATTCGGCGAATTTGTGTAAATTTCGCTGGGTTGGAATTATTCATGCATGAATGTTCATTCGGGAAAGGGTTAACATACATAGTGTTTGATTGTTATCATTTGCATTTAACCTACCCATATTCCCTCATAGACTATTTTTAAACCCAACGTCTTTGAATTAATCTACTTAACCCATTCCCTGTTCTGTATCTAGGCGGAGTTTCAATACCAACTGAATATTCATTAACAAAACAGTAATAAAGAAAATGGAAGGTCTGGAACATTGTTGACATTTTAGAAAGCAAAGAAACAGATCTATCAAATTCTATTAGCAAACAGAGCAGACCCTGATCAGACGGCTCCTCTAGGAGCCGTCTTATCTGGGTCTACTCTGTTTGCAAATGCGTGAAAACACGTTTATACGAGGGAAAGGGTGAAAAGGAGCATTAACTAGCAAAATGGATAAATTTAGAATAGTGTAGTTTTGAACTTATCCTATGGAGCAAATGCTCTATTTATCACAATGGTTTCAAAAAGTGACTTTTACAGAAGCATCTATGAGGGTATGGGTTAAATACGGTCATGAAATATTGCATATATATACAGGTATACATATTGCACAATGCATAAAAATACTATAATACATGTATGTAATAGCACTTTACCCTTTACTCCTTGAATATTCATGTAAGAAATAATGACATATTGCAAATTTTATACATAAATTTTATAATGGCATATGATCACAGAAATGATATCAGGGTCTGCTCCATTTGCTTATGGAATAATAAAGATCCAATATCAGGGTCTGCTCCATTTGCTTATGGAATAATAAAGATCCAATATCAGGGTCTGCTCCATTTGCTTATGGAATAATAAAGATCCAATTCTACCGTTTCTGTTATGATAAAAATTTCTTTCTTTGTTGTAGCAATATACACACTCATCTAATTCATATTCATGATGTCATTATTTCTCACATGACTATTCATGGAGTAAAGGGTTAAGATTGGTTTAACTAAGAGCTGTAGATGAGTATTTCAGACACTAAGGTAATACATATACGATATTTCTGTGTCAAACTACAGTAGGACCTGTCTTAAGCGACCATTCATTTATTGAATATAAGGATCTTAGGAGCTTTCTGTAAACATTACTTTTGACCTGCATTAAGCTACCACCTGCCTCATAGACCCATAATTAGACATCTTTTTGATGGCTGCTTAAGACAGGTGCTACTGTATATATTTTGGTGATTCTAAAATGTACCAACACAACAGGATGGGTACCAACACAATAGGATGGGTACAGTAGGATGGGTACCAACACAATAGGATTGGTACCAACACAGTAGGATGGGTGCCAACACAACAGCATTTGGCTGAGAAATAAGAGATTTGCATTAATGCTGATTTTTTTTATATATACAGCTCTTGTGACACTTGTATTGTACCTGTAAAGACATTAAGCGGTAATTGAAGCTGAAGAATTGTCTATAATGCATGTGCATTTATTTGTGAAATAGCTTAAGAGGTTTTGATAAACCAAAACAACCAAACCAGACAATGGATGCTTGTTTAGAATAAAAACATAGATAAAAGGCATACTGATCTATCCAAATACATGTATACATATCTTTTTCTCATCCAAAACCTATCTTACTGGTACTCATTACAGAGGTCCAGATAAGATGCGCAAATTAAAACATTTTCAAGAATAACTCCTTTATTTCACCACCAAACTCTATGTTGTGACCACTCTTTAAAACCGTCTCTTTGAGACGATTCTAAAGAGTGGTCACAACATAGGGTTTGGTGGTGAAATGGCCATTTGAGTATCTGAATACGCAGTTATCTGTTGCTCTGTCATTAGAATCGACACGGAGAGGCAATTCTAATGAGTAAAAAGTAAAGTATCTAGTTATAGTCTACTTTCAGTCCGAATGACCGCTTAGCTGACTCTACATTTACTCCCCTGGTCATTGAGTCATTCACCTACAATATTGAGCACTGCTAACATATGGCGCAATCATGCAACCGCAGTACAGGCTAGTGACCCTCACAGTTACCTACTTTGAATATTAACCCTTCGCTTGCCATTCACGTCAATATACCTACCTGTAAATAGTAAAGACCCTGATGAGACAGCTCCTGCAGGAGCTGTCTCATCAGGGTCTGCACTATTTACAAGTTCATTGTGCAACCAGTACACTCCACAGCAGTGATTGCACAGACATATACTTGTACACAGTGAAGATATATGTAATTATACAACAGAGCATGGGTAGAGAAGGAGAAATGTGTTTTAAAATTCAGCAAGGGAAGGGTTAACAGATTCAGATAGATCAGCACTGTTTTTATCCACAGCTCTACTGTAATAGAAATAACATTCATCAAACCTTCGCTGCACTCCTATCATTAGTCTGAGCCTTTTTCAGCTTCATTCCTGAGCGGATGGAACTCAACAAAGCTGTTCTACCACTGGATGGAGGTGGAGGCGGAGCTGAACTGGATGGAGGGGGTGGAGCACCACCTGGTGGTGGTGGAGGGGGTGGGACTCCTGGTGGTGGAGGGGGTGGGACTCCTGGTGGCGGAGGAGGGGCTGCAGGTGGTGGAGGCGGAGCTGCAGGAGGTGGATTCTGTATGGAAGACCTCCTTTTAGATTTGGTTCGCAGATCTACTGTGCTTGATGCTTCAGCTCCACCTAAATCCTGCGCTGATGACTCCGAACGCTTCATTTTGGTTCTTCTGTGAAAACATACATATCAAAATCCGACTATGAATTGAACTTGGTGGATGAAAAATCTTAACCCTTTCCCCGTTGAATATTCATGTAAGAAATAATAACATTATAAATATTTATGAGCTATATTGTTTATAATGGCACCTGTACACAGGATTGTGTTTGATATTGGCAGAAACTGTAGAGTCGGATCTATAACAATTTCATAAGCACATAGAGCAGGCACTGCAGGACCGCCTGATCTAGTTCTACTCTGTTTACAAAGTCTAAAAAATATTGATATCTTGTAGATCCACTGGAAAGGTTTTCAATGTAGAATCTACAGGTTGCACTTTCCCTGCATAAAATTTATTCATTAACCCATTCCCGCATATTGACGCCTTTTGACACCTCTGTAAAAGTCACTTTGTGAAACCATTCTGATAAATAGAGCATTTGCTTCATAGGAGCAAATGCATTTATCAGAATGGTTTCAATACTATACAATTCTAAATATTTTCTTTTCTCTAGTAAATGCTCCTTTTGGGTAGACTTTTTCAAAGAGGTTAGGTCTAAAAATAGCCTAAGTGGGAATGGCTTTAAGCAGCTGTCTGATCTGTGTCTACTCTGTTTGCTAAGTCTCTGGTTCACGCTTTACTCTTCGTGCGTTCGTAAAAAGAGTAGACCAATATCAGACAGCTCAGGCTTTGGCAGAAACTGTAGAACCAGATCTACAGCAAAACCTCTCTATAACGACCACTAAATTTGTGTTAATTAGTTGGTATTTTGGGCTGGTGGTTGCTTAAAGCAAGGTGAAATTAAAACAGAACGCTCCTATAGGAGCGTTCTGTTTTACTTTTACCTTGCTTTAAGCATCCACCTGCCTTTAAACACAAAAAAACTTTATGTAATTTAGTGGTCGTTATAGAGAGGTTTTTCTGTATATAATTTCATAAGCAAACAAAGCAGACTCTGATCAGATGACTCCAGGACTCATCTCATCTGGGTCTACTCTGTTTTCAAAAGCATGAAAATGTGTTTATATGAGGGAAAGGGTTTATATACAAAACCCCACTATTTCTTACTATATTAAAATATGCATGAGGTAAAGGGTTTATATACAAAACCCCACTATTTCTTACTATATTAAAATATGCATGAGGTAAAGGGTTTATATACAAAACCCCACTATTTCTTACTATATTAAAATATGCATGAGGTAAAGGGTTAAAGAATAGGTTCTTTTTTTAAAGTGAATTAACCCATTCCTGAATATAAATGTCTTGTAACGCATATGCAAACAGAGTAGACCCAGATCAGACGGCTCCTATATATATTAATGATTTCATGACTATTGAATTAATTTAACTCTTTATCTAATAGATACACCTTCTGCAGGAACATACTGCAATATCATCAAAATTCAGAAGCAAAATGTCCTTGTCGTCCTCTTTGAGCTGTTGATAAAGTTTTGGAGGTAACTGACCTCAAGTAAATTATGCATAATTACATATTGAGAGTTACTGCACTTTCACTCATATGGTCAGCCATGACTATCATGATACTATCATACTAATTACTCAAATGGAAATCTTCATTTCAGTTGCAAATGGCAGACAAATAACATCCAGCTGAACACTGGATTTTTGCATGTGTCAGTATAGCTCTTAGAATGGTTGACATAATAGTAAAGAATTCTCCCCTGCTGGAAAATGGTGTGCTCCACATTTTATTTACATAAATGAGCATTATGCCACACACAAGAAACAGCTTATCAAATTAGCATGTAGAAAATACATTTTCCGTGTTTTCTTCCTTATTACAATGAAACCTTAAAACCATTTGAAACAAAATATAACACCCCACTATTCAACAACTTGAGTAAGTGCAATTCAACAATTAAATCAATGAATGCAGGCACCTGATGGCTTGCGGTAGGTCGGTAGTTCTACTCGAGTGTTCTTCTGAGCAAGGAACGAACAAAAAACCTCTGGAGTCTTGCTCCACATGTAATTAGCTCTGTACATGACTGAAATACTGTTTAAGTGACATAAAACCCAATACATGTACAAATACAGTTACTTGCCCTCTCGTCAGGATCTAACCTGCCTGCACAAGTTATCACCAATTCACTGTTGGCATGAAGAGTTAATGACATAATAAACATTAGATGAATTTTTAACGACATAATTATGAACATAGGAATCTTTCTCCACGGCAGAAATTGCAAAACCAGATCTACATTATGTCACAAACAAACAGAGCAGGTCCTGATCAGATGGCTCATACAGGAACTGTCAGATCCGGTACTACTCCATTTGTAAAGCTGCCAGGTAGATGGTTAAAACAGAGAGGAACAATTATTCCTGAACATAAACAAGAGCTATTACTAAAGGTGATGAATACCCTTGATTGCAATTTGTGGATGGACTGAATGACCGCCAGATCTATCAACAGCACAACTGATAGCTGAATTCAAGTATACCCCCCTCAAACTTTGTTTACAGGGTATAAAAAGGTTTTAAAAATCATGTAATCTTACCTTTTAGAAGCTGGAATGCCTTTTCGTATAGATTTCACAAGAGCTCTCATTTCTTTATTTAAACTTATCTGAAAAAATGAAATTCAGAAGATATTTATATTTTGCCATCTACAAGGAACAATCAGTCAACATTAATGAGAGGTTTTTGGAATTAACACTAAGAGTTAGATGGGGACTGAACATTTTGCCCATCAAGTAATTTTTTATCACATGACACTGCTTGTATAAAAAATAACCCTTCATTGAATGAATATTCATTTAAGAAATAATGATGTCATGAATATAAATTAGATTAATTTTTATAATGGCATATAGACACAGGAAGTTTTGGCCATTTCAGAACCCGTAGAATCATATCTATTATATTGTAAGTCATAGCAGACCCTGATCAGACGGCTCCTGTAGGAACTGTCTGATCCGGGTCTACTCTGTTTGCGAAGGCTTAGAAAAGCGTATTTATAGACGAAGGGTTAATATAATGGGTTTGTAATTTTTTATATTGCACACATGTAATAAAAATGTAAATATGTAAGCCAGACATTTCCTGCAGGAGCCATGTGATCTGGGTCTACACTGTTTGTAACGACATGAGATGGTGTTTCACCAAACCCAAAGTCAGAACAATCTGCCCCACAAACATGCAACTTTCAGATTTTCTTAACGCAGAATTGTTGATAAGATGCATACATTTAACTATTGCCGTTTTTTTGTTGCCTTACATGTCTCTTTTGTTTCTCTGTTGTACCCTATGTTATGATCACTCTTCAGGATCGTCTCTTCAAGATTTTAATCATTTAGTCCATAAATACGCCTTTCTATACCTTTGCAAACAGAGTAGACCCATATAAGGTGGCTCCTATAGGAGCCATCTAATCAGGGTCTGCTGTGTATGCTTATGAAATTATATATACATTGTACCTGATTGTACAGTTTCTGCTATGACAATAAATTCCTGTGCTTTTTAAACAAATTAATAGAATTAATATTCATGAATTCCTAATTCCTTACATGGATATTCATGGAGGAAATGGTTAATTAAAGAGTGGTCACAGCACAGAGTTTGGAGGAGAAATGACAAATTAGAGTGGTCACAGCACAGAGTTTGGAGGAGAAATGACAAATTTTCTAGTTCACATTAGCCTCAGTGCCTATGGTGGCTTGTTTATTTTGTCTTACCGGTGAGAAGTTGTATGTATCTAAAGCTGCTAGAGGAATCTCAGCAAAGAAACCCAATGACACCACCTAAAATAGATGACAAAAGCAAGTATACATTTACATACTTCAACCTTTGAATGCTCAATATTCAAGTGAAATGGTCCATCAGTATTAACCATTTACACCATAGAGATACCTTTTGGATCCTTTGCAACTGAGTATACCAAGATCAGATAGATCCTTAATTTGCTTAAAAAATAACATATCTACAGTTTCTGCCATGGTAAAACTTGCCTAGTTAAAAAATTATCTTATTAAAATTCAACATTACATGTATTTACTTATTACATGTATATGCAGTAATGGGTAAAACCTTTATACTCATGAATATTCACGTGAGAAATATTAATTAGCTGAATTTTATAACAGCATCACAAACAATAGAGTTTGTGACCATAACAGAAACTTAAGATTCAGATCAGTACACTTTTCTATATCATAAGCAAACAGAATAGACCCTGATCAGACAGTTCCATTTGATATGGGTCTACTCTGTTTGTAATTGCATGAAAAAGCGTTTATTTGAAGGAATGGGTTAAATAAATGATGGCTTATACAATTATCCAAAACTCTCTATCACATACTTGTAAATACAAACCGTTATTGTTATTCTAAGTAGAAAAGCCAGTGCAAAACATCAAATTTAATCATGTGAACTTTAGGAAAAAATATTGAAATTTAAAAAATTTGTCAGCTTTTCCACTTCAGTTGCACCTTATGACATCTTTTTCCAAAGCAACTCCTCTATGGTGAATGAGTGTCTGGCAACAGTCAGAGGTCAGAGGAAACAAAGCAACTCCTCTATGGTGAATTAGTGTCTGGCAACAGTCAGAGGTCATAGGAAACAACGGTTTAAAGACAGCTTAAAGGCATAGCTAAAGTCTCTCAACATAGACTGGGAGAACTGGGAAAACCTCGCCCTTGATTGAACACTCTAGCGTAGGACAGTTAGGACTGGATGTACCATCTCAAAAGAGTCCCGTACACCCAGTCTGCACAGGACAAGTGTGCTGCACGTAAAACTAGGGCTGCTGCAGGCACATCAACTATAGTGACCGACTTCCTATGTCCAACATGTGGATGCTACTTCCGTGCCCGAATCAGACTGACCTGAGTCACCTTCTAACACACAGACTCAATTCAATTGCTTGAAGCTGTGGTCTTTGTCGATGACGACAGACAAACATATAATAAATCTTTGCTGTGATCAAAATCACATGTCGTCTGTGACAGCATGTCGTCTGATATGTTACATGCTAAATATGCAGCTTGTAATGAAATGTCATCTAATAGTTACAGGCTAAACAAAAGTCTGTAATGGCATGTCATGTGATTTGTTGGGGTACAGACAAAACCCCATATGGACAAAAAACCCATTAGGACATAACCCCATGCAAAACCCCATAGGACATAACCCAATTGCCAATTGTGGCAAGACGGAAAAAAACACCATATGTAAAAATAATTGGGTTATAAATCAACATTTAGATGATCTGAAGAAGTGTTGGTCGTTGTATACGGTGGAAACGTTAATTTGTAAAATAACTATCCATAACAAATATCATTTTGCCTATCTGATACTTTTTAGATGTGGATTTATATTCTAAAATAACTATCATTGACAAATAGTGTAGATTCTGATTAAGTTGCTTTCTTTACAAGTGATTGATTCGGACAAACACTACCTGTTGTGATAGTGAAAAGGTACTTGGTGTTATTTGGTACACTCAAACAGTAGTGAAAATCAGGTTATTACCATGTGCATAACAACATAGTTATTCATTACTTGTATTCTCATTGCAATTAAATACAATGTAGTTAAACATATTTCTTTTCTCATTTGTTTTATTCTCCCTTGCTATTACTATGGCTGAAGTGCCATTTGTATATATAATTCCATAATTAAATACATAATTATGTTTCACATGGGGTTATATTCATGTGAGGTTTAGTCCTAATGGGGTGTGGCATATGGTGTTTTGTCCTAGGTGGTTTTGTCCATATATAGGGTTTTGTCCTACATCCTGATTTGTTACATGTACATGCTAAATATAAAAGTGTAGTTCATAGCTGTATCAGTCCAGATACAGTCTGTGATATGCCTTACCTCTTCCAAAGATGGATATGCACTGTTCTCCTCTCCAAAAATAAAATTAAGGACCTGAAATAACAGAAATATATGGATAGATTCAATCATTCTTCTTAGCTCTATAAATAGAACCTAATTAACCTTAATATTCAAACATTGAATTTCCCCTCTCCATCACTTTGTAAAGGTGTATACATGTAATTAAATTTTGCACCATTAACATTTTTTAACCCTTCCCCTCATATAAAGGCCTTTTCACACCTTTGCAAACATAGCAGACCCTGATCAGATGACTCTTGTAGTAGCTGTCTGATATGGATCTGCTCTGCTTATGAAATTCTAATAGATCTGACTTTACTGTTTCTACCAATAGAAAAACATCCAGAGTACATAATTTATATAAAAATATCAGCTAATAACTATTCATGATGTCATTCTTTTTATATGAATATGCAAATTGGAAAGGGTAAACTTAGACTGATCAAACTGCTCTCTCAGGAGCCACTTATTTCAGATCTGCACTATTAGCCTAAATAGTCTGAATACTAAGGGAAATTGGATATATTATCTATATCTATATATATTCTATACTGACATTGCTCAAGCATTTTTTTTCAAACATTTTAAGAAAAAAGACATGTTGCATTTACACTTTACTTGATGAATATTTCTTTAAGAAATAATGACATCATGAATATTTATTAGCTGATGTTTTTATAATCTGTACCTTTATCAAGCAGTGTAAATAGAGGCAAATTGTGACGCTTTTGCAAAGAGGACCCGTAACAGACTGCTCCAGTAGGAGCCGTCTGATCAGGATCTACTCTGATTGCTTATGCTATAATATCAATCTGATTCTACAGTTTCTGCAATACCTAAAAACTACTGTGTTCATTATTAATAATTGTCAAATTAATTTTCATGATGTCATAATTTTTAACATTAATACAGAAAATCGCTTCTACACAGTCAAATAAGTATCAGTACTGGTCTTAACCCTTCACTTGCTATTCACGTCAATATACCTACCTGTAAATAGTGAAGACCCAGATGAGACAGCTCCTGAAGGAGCTGTCTCATCAGGGTCTGCACTATTTACACGTTGATTGTGCAACCAGTGCACTCCATAGCAGTGATTGCACAGCGAAATATTTGTAGACAGTGAAGATATATGTAATTATACAACAGGGCATGGGTAAAGAAGGAGAAATGTATTTTAAAATTCAGCAAGAGAAGGGTTAAGACATGTGGCAGCTTAAAGTCTGATTCAGAGGGGTTTTACTGTATTCATGAAGTAAAGGGTTATCTTGGTGCTATCACCTAATTGACACTCTCCATATAGTTATTACCTCTACTACTTCTGGGTTCCTGCACATGTTCAGATGACGGGGCTGCGGGTGGGCGGAGTCTAACTCACATCCAGCCACCATCTCAAACAAGACATGACCTTAAAATAGAAACAAAACATCATCATCTTATTAACCATTTCCTTCATACAAATGCTTTTCTATGCCTTTGCAAACATAGTAGACCCAAATCTGCTATGTTTGCTTATGAAATTATGATAGATCTGACACTGCAGTTTCTACCAATACCAAACATGCATGTGTATATATGCCATTACAAAAGTTCAGCTAATAAATATTCATGATGTCATTATTGCTTACATGAATATTCATTAGGGAAATGGTTAACCTGGAACCTACTAGCTGAAAGTCTTCAAACAGTTTGGCTGCAAATCTAAGACGAGATGTTGAGTAACTGGTATCTTATCATGATCAAACTTGTTTCTCCACCAAACCCTTTGTTGTGACCAAAGAGCAATTACACCATATAGTTTTATAGAGAAATGACAATTTTAGCATTTGAACACGCACCTTTATCTATTGCTTTGTTTTATAGCATTTTTCAAATAAAAAAAGAAGATAAGTTTTCTTAGCTGGTTAAATGTTAACAGATACATATCTGATCTTTTCCAATGTCCTTCCTCCTCACACACTGTGTACTCTAACTGCTGATTCAGACCACATTAACCATTTACTCCATAGATACACCTTTTCACGCCTTTGCAAACAAAATAGACCCAATCTGATGGTGCCTGTAGGATCCATTTGAGCAGGGTCTAATCTGTTATCTGATTATCATTTCTTAAGCAAACAGAGCAGACCTTGAACACATAGCTCCTACAGAAGTTGTCTGATCTGGTTCTACTCTGTTTGGAAAGGTGCTAAAAGGTTCTCTATAAGGTAAAGGGTTGATCCTTTACCTAATAACATTAATACAAAACTTTTGCCATTATAGATATACAGTTGAACTTCGATATCTTGAACTTCAAGGGACTGCACAAATTAGTTCCAGATAACAGAGGTTCGAGTTATGCGATTCTGATCTGGACAATTTCCTAAGTTCAAAGCTTCATACAGGTCTAAAATAATGCTGAAAGCTCCTGTAGGAGCTTTCAGCATTACTTTAGACCAGCATTAAGCTGTTCCTCGTGTTTCTAAATATGCGTAGTTATACATTTTAGAGTAATTCTTTAGTGTAAGATCTGGAAGGACTGAATGTTTTGAGTTATCCAGAAGTTCGAGTTATCTGAGTTCGAGATATCGAAGTTCAACAGTATATTAAATCAATAATTGTATTAAACTGAAGAAAACTACTGCCATGATAATGCAAAAGCAGGTCTGTAATATGTACATAAACAGAGCAAACTCTAATCAGACAGCTGAGTCCTACAGCAGCTGTCTGATTAGGGTCTACTCTGTGGACAGGAAGGGTGTGGCTAAAAAATATTTGACCTTGAAGTGTGACCTTGACCTTTGACCCACATGCCTGAATCCAATGCTCTGTACATCGCCTTGTTGAGTCGAAAATTTGTGCCAAAGAATTTTGAAATCCTTTCATATTTGTGAGAGATGTGGAGCAGACACGAGTGTGACAGACAGACAGACAGACGGACAACTCGACCAATAACAATATGTCTCCCCATTATAAATGGGGAGACATAAATATTGTGTGAGGTTTGATGATTCTAACCCATTCCCTCATACTGACGCCTTTTGACACCTCAGTAAAAGTTACTTTCTGAACCATTGTGATATAGATAGAATTTGCTCCACAGGAGAAAATGCTCTATTCTCCACAATGGTTTCAAAACTACACAATTCTAAAATGTTCATTTTCTCTAGTAAATGCTCCTTTTTGGCAGATTTATTCAAAAAGGTTGGATCTAAAAATAACATATAAGGGAATGGGCTAATATGTTAACCCATAACTTCATAGATACACCTTTTGAAACATTTTCAAACAAAAGTTTAGATCAGGCGACTCCTGTATCAGGGTTTCCCCTGTTTATTGATGGAATTATATATACACACACATGTATCTGATTTTATAAAAAATGCCATTATAGAAATGTAACCAGGGTTACATATTGCTAAAGTGTAGTCTGCTTTAGTTTTATGGATCCATGGCTCCATATAATCAGAATGATTGGAATGTCATCTGCTTTCATGTATATCTCATTATATCACGTATACATTAGTGTATGAGAGCATGATTGAGAGAGAGATAGTTGAGATGCACGAAATTACATTTACACATGCTTTGCACGGACTTTCTCTCTATCTTCTTCCTATGCGTTCCCGCTGTCTAAGCTCAGTGCGCTCCAGTCTATCTTGATGGTAACATCTCGATAATTATATATATATACTTCATAGTTTACTTTTACTTTGTTGTCTCACGACAACAGCTTTATTAATTAGAAGTCAACTATATCCCATGTGTCTGGTAAGTACTGAGCAAAGTCTGTATTTAATGTATTTAGTAAGTTTATTCTGTTTCAGTATCTTGCGGCTATGTACTGTTGAAATCTCTAAATTGTTATAGACACCAATAGTTAGTTAGTATATTGTTTCTCATTTATATTACAGGCTTTTCTATTACCGCCTTGAATAAACTACATAGAACTTGCTCGGGCGTTTCTACTTACTAACCCCGGTTTACAGAAATTAATCTAATAAATATTCATGATGCCATTACTTCTTACATAAATATTCATCAAATAAAGGGTTATAGCCGTATTCAGTGGTAAAGATTTTACCAGAAAACAAGTAGAAATGTACACCACAATGCTTCAAAAGCAATTATTTAGCTCAACCAAATTTTCTGGAAAAGTAACAAACACCAAAAACAAATGAAACAAGAGCCGCGTGCCGCGCCAATGGTCGTCTTGATTTGGTGCTTGTCCAGCTGAATTAAAAAAAATTGAAATCAAGAGTTATAGTTCTTATGTAGGGGCCTTCCCCTCAACAAGATCTACTAACCTATGAAGTTTCATGTTGATACCTCTTATACTCTTTGAGTAATGAGCTACTTTAAATGTTTGCATGCCGACGATGACAACGCCAAAAAGGCCAAAATTATAGTAAAATTAAGTGCATAAATGTAAAGTACACAGAGCAGGCCCTGATCACACACCTCCTACAAGAGCTCCTACAAGAGCTGTCTGATCTGGGTCTGCTCTGTTTGCAAAGGCATACAAAGGTGTATATGGAGTAAAAGGTTATTCATGTATAACTTCTGCATGAGTTCATAATCATGATGTCATGAACTTCTGCATGATTTCATAATCAAGGAGTCATGAATTTCTGCATGAGTTCATAATCACCAAGTCATGAATTTCTGCATGAGTTCATAATCACCAAGTCATGAACTTCTGCATGAGTTCATAATCACTGAGTCATGAATTTCTGTATGAGTTCATAATCACCGAGTCATGAATTTCTGCATGAGTTCATAATCACTGAGTCATGAACTTCTGCATGAATATTCATGAAGCAAAGAATTAATACAAGTACCTCAATTCTTACCAAAACTTACTACATCAATGGCATCTTTGTCACGGCGGAGTTTTTTCTTAAAGAGAGGTAACATTTTTGGCTCCTCGCTCAGCAAGCTGTTTTCAATTGCCATAATCCTGGAAAGCAGAATTAGTAAAAGCAACATATATTTATGACTCATAACATAGTCATAAATATCTTCACATATTTATGAACTCTACAAACATTGTTGATCTAGATGAGATGCTGAGTAATCTTGATGCCATACTAGCTCTTACTGTTTAACCCTTTACTCCATGAATATTCATGTAAGAAATAATGACATCATGAATATTAATTAGTTTATTGTTTATAATGGCATATGAACACAGATAATTTTGGCAATGGCAGAAACTGTAGACTCATCTATATTATTTCATGAGCAAAAAGAGCAAATATTCATAATGTCATTAACATTCAATGGGGAAATGGGTTAACAGTATTTCAGTCATAATGCAACATCCAGATAATTACAGGTGGAGGAAGTCCCCAGAAGTTCTTCCGTGCATGGAGTAAATTGCCAATCATATATGTTTTAAATATTCCAGTGAACATTTATGCATGATTTGGTCACCTCATTAACATTTCACAATGTAAAATGTTCGATGGAATGTTTGACATTGACATATTTATAGGATCATGTCTATAAGATCTATCTATATATAAGTTCAGATCCATTAGTTAACAAACAGACCTACAGGAGCTGCCTCATATAGGTCTACTCTGTTAAAAGTTGTTATTTTTAGGGCAATGGTTAATACCGTTGCACACAGAGCCGACCCAGATAAGGCAACTCCTGCAGGTGCCACCTGATTTGGGTCTGCTCTGTGACTGTGACTGCTCATGACTATTCTAGTAAGAAATAATGACATCATGAATATTGCTTTAATATATGATTTTTTATAATGGTACCGTATATGAGCACGGGATGTCTTCCCATGGCAGACACTATAGCATCAGCAAATAGAGCAGATCCTGATCAGTTTACAAAAAGTTTTAAAAGGCGTTTTCTAAGAGGTAACGGGTTAAGCTAAAACAGCAACAGTTCCCTCCAATGTCTACACAAATACGCCTTTTAATGCCTTTGCAAACAGCCTAGACTCAGATCAGACTGTTCCTGTAGAAGCCATCTGATCTAGGACAGCTCTGTTTGCTTATCGAATAACATTGATCTAATTCTATGGTTTCTGCCATGGCCAAACTGTCCTATGTTCATATACCATTATAAAATCTCAACTTAATTAATATTCATAATATCATTATTTCTTACATAGATATTCATGGTGTAAAGGGTTAAAGGTTAAGCCCTTGATATAAGAGGAAGCAGTACCTGCAGCTGTTGTTTTCTATCATTATATTGCCAGTGTGGAGGTGGCTATGGGGTGGGAACTTCTTCTCTCTCATATACAGCAAAGCCTGAAATATATATTACCTTTATATGTATAGGCAAATAAACTTGATAACAATTATTAATTGGAATTGTCGCTAAAATGTCACAGAAGACCAATGCTGATTAAGTCTTTCCCTGTTCTATGTTTATTACAAAGTTCAAAACTTACTGAATATTCGTGGACAAAATGGTTATAATGAAATATAGAAGGTGGAACATTGTAGGCATTTTAGAAAGTAAATAATCAAATCTATCAAATTCTGTTAGCAAACAGAGCAGACCCTGATCAGACAGCTCCTATAGCAGCCATCTGATCTGGGTCTACTTTGTTTGCAAATGTGTGAAAATGTGTTTATATGAAGGAAAGGGTTAACTCCTTGCACACTAGCAGAGAATTTGAGATTTCCTACGCAAACAGTTTAGATCCAGATGTGACAACAAGTAACTCAGTGTCTAATCAGGATCCAAACTGTTTAACACCCAAACTGCAATTTGAAAGAGAAATGAAGGATTATTTTACTTTTAGTATTACAGCACATGACAAAGTCTGTTTGCTTATGATATAGTATAGATATATTTTGATGCCCCCGCCTTTAGGCGACGGGGCATTACGTTTTACCCTTGTCCGTCTGTCCGTCCGTCCCATACATCCGTCCGTCCTGTAAAATTTTTGTCAAAGATTTCTTGGCTTGTGTATGTTGGAATGATTTTATATTTGGTAGGAAGCATGATCATAGTGAGTTGTACCGTGTCTCCCCTTTTCAGGGGTGTTTTCCATCTACTTCCTGTTTGCCGACACTTTGATTGAATTTTGGTGATTGTTTAATGACAAAATTTTCATCAAACATTTCTTGGCTTGTGTATGTTGGAATGATTTGATATTTGGTAGGAAGCATAATCATAATGAGTTGAACCGTGTCTCCCCTTTTCAGGTCTGTCGTTCATCTACTTTCTGTTTGCCGACACTTTGATTGAATTTTAATGATTGTTTACTGACAAAATTTTCATCAAATATTTCTTGGCTTGTTTATGCTGGAATCAATTTTAATGCAATTTAGAAAAAACCTGGCGGGGGCATCCGTGTCCCATGGACATATTTTCTTTTATTTTTACATTTTCTGCCATGGCCAACTTTTTCTGTGTCCATGTACTCTTATACAATGTAACAATTAATTTAATTAATATTCATGATATCATTAATATTTCTTGCATAAATATTCATGGAATAAAGGGTTAAGTAAAGCTTTATGATGGTCCATGAAACTAAAGAATTTTTGCCATAGCAGACAGTGCATACTCAGATCTATATTATCCCTTCGTTTGCTATTCACGTCAATATACCTACCTGTAAATAGTGAAGACCCAGATGAGACAGCTCCTGCAGGAGCTGTCTCATCTGGGTCTGCACTATTTACAAGTTGATTGCGCAACCAGTGCACTCCACAGCAGTGATTTCACAGTGAAATACTTGTAGACAGTGAAGATATATGTAATTATACAACAGGGCATGGGTAAAGAAGGAGAAATGTATTTTAAAATTCAGCAAGAGAAGGGTTAATTATCCCTTTACTTATTCATGTATGAAATAATGACACCATGAATATCAATTAGATTATTTTCTATAACAAAATGTGAACACAGAAAATGCTTGCAATGGCAGAATCTATAGACTCCTATCTTTATCATTTTATAAGCAAACAGACCAGACCCTGATCAGACGGCTCATACAGAAGTCATCTGATCAGGGTCTGCTCTGTTTGCAAAGGCACAGAAATGCGTATTTATGGAGTAAAGGGTTATAAGACAACAAAGCAGACCCAGATCAGACAGCTCCTACAGAAATTACTCTGTTTGCAAAGGTGTAAAAAATCAAGATTATAAAATCAAGGGTAAAAAACAGATAAACATGCCATGAGAATCTGTTTTCCAAACAGCCGCGCTTGCGTGACACTGATTCCACGATGTCTCTTTTTATACTTGACTCTCCAGGGATCAATACATTGGCTCTGTGAACAGAAATCAGAATACATTTTTGTAGATAATGACTATATAGGAAATCTAGGTAAATATAGGATCTGTCATGAGTTTTTCGCAGCCAATGCCGGATCTGTGATTACCTATGCAAACAGTTTGGATCCAGATGAGGCGCCAAGTCACTCTGCGTCTCATCGGGATCCAAACAATTTGTTACTGTGATAATGATTTTTACAAAGAAAGTGGAGGATTTTAAACAGATGAATGTTGTAGCAGATAACAGATATTGCAGATGACAATATTTGTAGACGACAATACATGTATTTGGAAGCGAAAGATTTAACCTTGAGACAAGCAATGTTATGTAATAAAAGAGTGTCTATATTTCTCCACAAAATCCAAATAAGTACTCATTAGAATCTTCCTTCTAATGAGTACCAACAACAAAGGATTTGGCTGAGAAATGGATCAAAGTCTTGAGGGGGGGATAGCTTTTGCAATAAAAGGGACTACCATTGTTGTTTTTGCCTTTCGAGTAAAGTTTGTCTCTTTATGTTTTAATGTACCTGATGGGGAGAACTTATCAGTACAGTACAGTACATTTGAAATGTTTCAATAAAAGTTTGGGTTGTCATCCAGGAGACTTGAAAAGTGTTCCCGATAGTGGTCTGAAACTTCTGATCTAAATTAGTTCCAATCTGCCTGTCTGTACTGCTTCACTTTCCGCTTGACTTGTTTGGGTCTTCCAATTTGGATCTTCAATTCATGGAAGACTGTACAATGGCTAAAGAGCCTAGAATGGGTAGCGTTTTTTGTAGCATGTACTTGGCCAGGCTGGTTTGTTACATACAGGTCAAGTGAATTCTGTCTGCTCTTGAACCACTTGCTTCAAAGTAAAATATGTAAGTAAATCAAGGAACTGTTCATAGGTTTAAAATTACATGATGGCTTAATGGTGCCAGTTGACCAATCAATTTCTGGTGCATTAAAATCTCCTACAACCCATATGTAACACCGCTGTGTACATCCAGAAGTGACTTCCATACACTTAAAGGTGTATGCTGTGCAAATTTCAGCAAATTTTGTGTTTCAAACTGACTTCAGAATCGGAATCTATGTACCTTAACACTTGTTTAACACTAGAGGGTTAATACACGTTTTTTCGGGCAATAACATCTGCAGTGTCCCGAGGGACTGTTGTTGGCCCGAGCCCGAAGGGTGAGGGCAACACCATTCCTGAGGGACACTGCAGATGTTATTGCCCGAAAACAAACGTGTATTAACACTATTCTTGAATAAAACCCATTTTCTGCTTTCCTGCATCAATTTAATTCTTCCAAATACAAGCAAAACTATACACTTCTTTGACACACTTCGTTCGATTTATGCTGTTTCCGGGCCACTGTTTTCTTTTTGACGTCATTTCATGACGTCAAATACCGTTTACACGGAATTTCATTCAATATGTCTATCACTACAGTAGTACAACGATAAGATGGCGTTGTTTACAAAACAGTACGTATGTAAACACAGAAAATTAACGATAAATTATACTGCGACACGTTGTATAGGTTAATCCAGGTCTAACAGCATAACCACTACACCACTGCTTCCTATCCTAATATACATGCCACAGTTGTACTTATTGTTAATTTTCTGTGTTTACACACACACTGTTTTGGAAACAACGCCATCTGTTCGTTGTACTACTGTAAAACAGTTCATTGTCGGTGCCCCTGAAATACTCGCACCGTTCACCTAGCTTAGGCCATAACGCTATAGCATTCGCGTCCATTCTTTACCTTACGCCCCGAATAGGTATAATTAAAACCGGTCAACAACAGCGCCTTGTTAATACATGGTCTAGCGGGACTACAACAGCAGGTGTTGTGCAAGAATAAACAGCAAGGTTTAGTAAATGGTTGTTTGTGTCGAAAATATAGAAAAATGGATTGCTATGGAAACCAACAGAACAGCGATCGCCATTGGCTGGAATCTGTCGTAAGATTCAAATTTACATACCGGAAATAATCATTTTATGTATATGTAGACCAACAACCAGTGTCAGCCATTGTACATGTGATAACAACCTAATTAATATTCAAAGCGTTGTTCGGAAATAGAATCGGAGTCATTCAGAACTTGTCCGAAGATGTCCGTTGATTGCCGTACAAAATCCCCGTTTCTAAAAAGGAGGCTCCTTTTAAAGAATTTAGCAGTATTTGGAAAGCAATAACATTTAGCTGAACAAATATATTCTGTCGGAAAATGGGCTGTAAGCATTATTTTTATTGTATGTATATGTGTACTGCTTCTGGTGTTGATTAATACGAAAAATGTGCATAATACATCTTTAAGAAACTTTTTCATTGTGTATGTAGGGCTTATAAAAAGGAACCTTATAAAATGTTCCTCAAGCCAGGAATAGAATGTTTGGACCACACCTAGTTCACATTTGTGTACTCTAAATGGTGATATCGAGCTACTTTCGGTTTTAACGATATCCTGGCAGAGTACACAGGCGTTCAAACTGATTTAGGTTAGGACATTCCTCAGTACACACCTAATGATTCCTGTCAGGGTTGGATTGTCTTCAAAAATAAGACATATTTCTTAAATAAAGACATTCTGTAGTATAAATATGTATTAAATGTATGTACCTGACAAGAAAAGTCAGTTATTTTTTGGTTGCATTTAATCCGTTTCTGTAGCGCTTACAGTAACCACTATATTGCATTTGTGTGTATACACTCGCATCGCGTGACAACACCAGTTTGGGTTGCAGTGTGGATTTATGAGTGTATCTGAGGTCAGTTGTTTGAACTATGTAATTACCACAAAAGTGCAGATTTACATTGAAACTTAGGTTCAATATGACCAGATTGTAATTTAGAAAATTAACGATTTCCACCCCAGATATGACGTATTGCATGAGACTGTAAGACGGCAAACATCACAAAATTAGCATGTCTTACAGCTGATTAATGAGACTAGGACCACACCAAGTTATAAACTGAATCTGAATCAGGTTTCCATTGCAGTTGCTTTTCTAAAACAAACTTTTTGTTTACAGCTAGAAGAACAGTCCCTCCTTGGCCCTTTGTTCTGTCATCTCAGTACACTTCCAACTGGTGACCCTCAGGAAATATTTCAACAGTACTAATTTCTGGTTTTAGCAATGTTCCATAAATGCCACAATATCCGATTTTATTTGGTCCAGTAATGACTGAAGCTAGGTACATGTATCTTGTTTATGATGGATCTACAATTTTTAAACATTTATGTTTAAAATTGTAAGTTGTTCATTTTCAGGCAAGCCTGTGGGTACCTTTCTAGCCTTTTTGGGTTTAGGAGTTGATGTAAGTGTTGGATTTACAGCATGATGTGATTTGTCAAGCAGATTGGTATTTGTACTGTTTGGTAGAGTACTTTGTGTGTCGTTTCACTCTGAGCTGAATAGTACTGAGTAATTGATTGTGTCAGAAAGTGAGTCTAATGAATCCATAAGGGAAAGCGAGTAGCTTGGAAGTCTACAGCATACACAGATCCAAATATGCCTGGAGTCTGACTGGGTTTCGTAAGTTTGATCCCCATTTCCTTGGCATGCTGTGTGAAACTATTGATCACAGCTTTTGCACATGATCCCCTTTTGTGACCGAGTGACTTCTCTACAGCAATAACTGCATGGGCTCTCTAGAGCAATAACTGCATGGGCTCTCTAGAGCAATAACTGCATGGGCTCTCTACAGCAATAACTGCATGGGTTCTCTACAGCAATAACTGCATGAGCTCTCTACAGCAATAACTGCATGGGCTCTCTACAGCAATAACTGCATGGGCTCTCTACAGCAATAACTGCATGGGCTCTCTACAGCAATAACTGCATGGACTCTCTACAGCAATAACTGCATGGGCTCTCTACAGCAATAACTGCATAGGCTCTCTACAGCAATAACTGCATGGACTCTCTACAGCAATAACTGCATGGGCTCTCTACAGCAATAACTGCATGGGCTCTCTACAGCAATAACTGCATAGGCTCTCTACAGCAATAACTGCATGGGCTCTCTACAGCAATAACTGCATGGGCTCTCTACAGCAATAACTGCATGGACTCTCTACAGCAATAACTGCATAGGTTCTCTACAGCAATAACTGCATGGACTCTCTACAGCAATAACTGCATGGGCTCTCTACAGCAATAACTGCATAGGCTCTCTACAGCAATAACTGCATGGGCTCTCTACAGCAATAACTGCATGGGCTCTCTACAGCAATAACTGCATGGGCTCTCTACAGCAATAACTGCATGGGCTCGCTACAGCAATAACTGCATGGGCTCTCTACAACAATAACTGCATGGGCTCTCTACAGCAATAACTGCATTGAAGTTTCTGGGCTTGGGTTAGACTCAATATCTGCTGGAAAGCACAGAAGTGTCGGTAGAATGAAAATATATGTGAGTACTGCTTTACTTTTCTGTTTTGCTTGACATGCTTGAATTTGGAATAGTCCATATGAAAATTCAGCATTGTAAGGGTTAACCCATTACCTCATAGGCTATTTTTAGATACAACCTCTTTGAATGAATCTACCGAAAAGGAGCATTAACTAGAGAAAAGGATTTTTTTTAGAATTTTGTAGTTTGAAACCATTGTGATAAATAGAGCATTTGCTCCTATAGGAGTAAATCCTCTATTTACCACAATGGTATCAAAAAGTGACTTTTACAGAGTCATCGAAAGTCGTCAATATGAGGGAATGGTTTAATCAATGATGAGGTGCACAAACAGAGTGACAGGTGAGATACAAAGCATGAATATCTTAGACAAATATGGTATAACTAACCTGATAAATAAAGTCTTTGAGGGATCCACGAATACAGGTAGGGTATAACACCACCACTAGTTTCTGTTCTTCAAGGAAGTCTATATTTTGAACAGGGTATATGAACGGATGATTTAGTAGATCTATCATCTCCTTTAACCTACGACTTGTAGTCTCGCTGAATGGGACACACATGTCTTTGGGTGGTTCTATCATTGTCATTATAAGGTAAGACTGTCTAGCTGGGCAGTATACGCGGAACCAAGTCTTATTTGGTCTAGAACCTGAAAATAAGCTGGATATTTTACCCTTGCAGTAAAACTCTCTAAACTGGACATTAAATCTGGTATAAATATTAATCTTTGAGACAGGTGACAGTTTAATGCAGGGTGAAAGTCATGCAGAAAGTTCCTAGAGGAGCTTTCTGCATGCCTTTCACCCTGCATTTAGCAGCCACCTGCTTAAAAGTATCTAAATTCTTCACTACTAGAATTCCGATTTAGAGGGCTTTTACTGTATTGTCATAGAGAAAAAAATGTCAGCTCAAACCCTGACTTGCAGCAATATTTACTTGTTTCCAATTCATTGAAGATTTTAAGAAACAGTTTTGATGAGACACTAAGATACTCAGCAACTCATCTGGATCTAATATGCTGTTTACAAATGATGACATGTACATGCATTGAAATGTAGTTGTAGTAAAATCATGCCCTGAGGTTATTGAGTCTGAGTTCATTCTCAAGTATCTGATTGGTCAGATTTTGTACTTGCTCAAAATCTGACCAATCAGATGCTTGAAAATGAACTCAGACTCAAACAATAGTATCATAACCTTGGGACCAGGTCAAACTCATGACACTGGCTGTAATGACCTAAAACTTTCTCAGATATTGTTTTCCTCTTCAATGCCTAATAAATATTCATGTTAGAAATAATGACATCATGAAAATTCATTGGCTGAATTTTTATAAAGGTTAAAATTGGCAGAAATGCTAAACAAATAAAGGATTTTTTACCATAACAGAAACTGTAGAATATAAATCCCTTGCTATATCTTTGCAAACAGAGTAGAGCCAGATCAGATGGATCTGGGCTGTGTCTGCTCTGTTTGCTTAGGGTATGATTTAGATTAGATTCTATAGTTTCCACCATGGCCATTACATTTCCTGAGTTCATGTACCATTATAAAACTTCACTAAATTATATTCATGGTGTAATTACAGTAAAACCTCTCTAAACCGGATTCTAGTAGAGAAGAATTTATAAACTTTTAGGCAGTTGGCTGCTTAATGCAGGGTGAAAGTCATGCAGAAAGCTCCTCTAGGAGCTTTCTGCATGACTTTCACCCTGCATTAAGTTGCCACCTGTCTCCAATACCTATTTCTATACTAAGTGGAAAGTCCGGTTTAGAGAGGTTTTACTGTATTTCTTTCATGAATATTCATGGAGTTAGGGTAAAATGTTGTTACATGAATTTGCTTAAAATACAATAAACAAAGAGTTCTTCTATAATGGTTATAGTAGACATGGTACCTACCTATGCTTTCCAGCTGTACCACACTTGTGTACTGTGGTCGACCTCGTATGTAGAACTGGGCAGTCAACATGGAAAGAGCTACGGACAAACACTAGCATTATACAAACAGTTCGGAACAAACACTAGCATTATACAAACAGTTCGGAAAAAACACTGACATTATTCAAACAGTTCGGAAAAAACACTGACATTATTCAAAAAGTTAAAAACTAACACTGACATTATTCAAAGAGTAACGAACAAACATTTAACAAACACTGACATTATTCGAAAAGTTAAAAACTAATACTGACATTATTCAAAGAGTAATGAACAAACATTTAACAAACACTGACATTATTCAAACAGTTAAGAACAAGCACTGACATTATCAAAACAGTTAAGAACAAACACTGACATTATTTATCCCTTTCCCTGTTCAGTATTCATGTAATAAAATAATGACATCATGAATATTTATTAGATAATTTAATATTTTCAAAGGAATGTTTTACTTTGACAAAAACTGTAGAATCAGATCTTTATCATGTCATAAGCAAACAGAACAGACCCTGACCAGATGGTTCCTGCAGGAATTATTGAGATCAGGGTCCATGCTTATAAAACTTGTAGTTGAGTCTGAGTTCGTTCTCAAGTTTTTGATTGGTCAGATTTGAGCCTTTGGCTCAAATCTGACCAATCAAAAGCTTGAGAACTCAAATCTGACCAATCAAAAGCTTGAGAACGAACTCAGACTCAACTAAAAAGCTTTATAAGCATGGACCTTGATTCTGCAGTTTCTCCTATGACTAGGAAAAATCTTGTTTTCATATACCATAATAAAAAACATCTAATAAATATTCATGATGTCATTATTTTCTTACATTAATATTCATCAGGTAAAGGGTTAAAAGGCTGAATCATAGTTAAAGTCAGGATCAATAAATAGAACATACTATTCACTGTTTCACTCTTTTTGAATGTGTCGATGTCCATCCTTCGTTTCAGACCAATTTCACGTGGTACCAATGGCATGTATTCTGGCTCGCCCATATGACTACAAAAAAAAATTAATCAAAGTAAGGCAATTATTGATCAGAGGTCCAAATAAGATGCCTAAACTAAAACATTTAAGACTAACTCAGTCTCATTTAATTCTCCACTTATTAATAAACCTTTATTGTGATAATTCTTTAGAAACATCTCCAAGACAATTCTAAAGATTGGTTAAAACATAATTCTTGGTGGAGAAATAACAATTTGAGTATTTGAACATGCACATTTATCTACTGCAACTATTACTGATGGAAGGTAAATGAACCTATTATTCAATATTTTTCGCATGGCCGATTTGCTTGATAGTAAAACTCCCACTGGAAAAATTCTGTAACATTACTAGTGCTGAATGATAATGATGTGGTGATGATGGCAGTGATAATATGATAATAATGCTGATATAAGAAATGATGATGATGATGATGATGATGATGATGGTTAATGGAGACAATTCTGATTCTATGGTGGTACTTTTGATATGATAATGTTGATGAGGATGACAGCGACTTACCTGCATTTTTTATAGCACAGCCATATAACGAGACAAACAATGACTATGATGGCACATGCAATCAATGCGACAGCCTGTAAAATAAATAACCGTAGTTCTTATCTTCATCAAGCACTGATGTACAATAGAAATACAAGAAAAGATAATATCTTAATCTGCTGAATAATTAAAACTAGCTCCTCCCTTTCAGAATACTAATTAAACCAAAAAGTGCATCAAAGTTTATCACTGAAGAAAATATTTTGCTGACGAACAGTTTAGACTGTGATCAAAGGGCTCACTCAGGAGCCCTTTGATCTGGGTCTACACTGTTTGCAAATTTCTTATATATACTGACTGTTCCTGCACATGACTGGATAAAACACACACATGATTGTCTGATATTTTATCTTCAATTTCCATGTAAAGTAAATGGAACTCTTTTTATATTTATCAAATATATGACAAATAATAGAAAGGCAAGCCATTATAAAAATATAAAACAGACACCTTTATCTTTAACCCTTTACCTGTCTTAGCAAACATAGTAGACAAATATCAGATGTTTCCGTAGGAGTCATTTGATCAGGATCTGCTCTGTTTGCATATGAAACTACACCCATGAATTAATCATTATTTGGGTAATTGTGCATGCATGTGTGTGTGTGCAAGTGTGTGTGTGTGTGTGTACATGTCTGTACTTCTCTGTCTTGGTGTCTGCCTGTACATGACTGAAGGTCACTGTCTTTATAACTTGGTGTCTGTGTGTGTGAGAGTGTTTTTTCTGTCTGTGTCCATAGATGTCTTGGTCTATCTGATAGTAGCCGACTGTGTGTTTGTCTGTCTCTGTCTGATTGTGTGTGTGTGTGTGTGTCTATCTTAGTCGGTCTAGCCATCGCATTACACAATCAATAATTCCCTTATTGATATTATCTCAGAGGCAGGAAGATAGGGGTGGACTAAGAAATATGAGACCTAGACAGATCAATGATTTAAGTCTACAGCTCTGTGATTCCATAATACTTACCCACCAATAATCACGCACAAATGAGCTAAAATCCATCATCAAGCATGGCAGCAGCTGAATATTTCTGAAAACTAACAGTGAAAGCTTATGGATATATAATTTGTGGAAACAATTTGAAACATTCACAATGAGGAAAGTCAATATATAATGAAGATCTAATCTTACACAGGTGAAATCTGAGTGTACCCATGCATTTCCGAAATGTTGTCTGCATAATTTTCTGACATATTTGGTCAGGCAAATAAATGCATTATAAAACTCTCCTTCAATACAAGGAGCTAGCTGTTTAGCGACATGGTTGAAGTGCTTGGAAATTAACGTTGTGACATTTAGCAATGGACTGTGCGATTACTAACTCGATGGTTGATCACCAGGGCTTTCCAATGAAGCAATTAAGTTACTAAAGTATCCAGATTAGACTGAGAATAACTCATCATCCGATTAGGATTCAAACTGGTTGAATCTGATATATTTCTAACAAGAAATGTAAAACATCCATTCTGTGCATCTAATCTGATATGACAACTTTTCAGGAATGGTAAAGGATTACGAAATCTGCATTTAACCCTTTCCTCCATAAATACGCCTTTCTACGCCTCTGTAAAAGTCACTTTATGAAACCATCGTGATAAATAGAGCATTTGCTCTTATAAGAGAATTTTCCTTTTCTCGAGTTATAATGCTCCTTTACTGTCAATTTATTCAAAGTGGATCGATTGATCTAAAAATAACCTATGGAGGAAAGGATTAAGAATGCCGGCCTGTAATTTGTTAAATACCATTAGATAACATTCTCAAAACTTCTCACTTCATTCAAAACTGGCGAAATCATACATAATTACTGTGCATGTACTGACATTGAATAAGCAGGGGCCTTAAATTAATACGCCATGACTATTTATGTAAGAAATTATATATGATATCATGCATATGAATTAGATTAATTTTTAAAACAGCACATGGACACAGGAATTTTTGGCCATGGAAGAAACTGTAGAATCATATCTATATTTTTTCATAATCAAGCAAACAGAACATTACACATCGATCCTGGTCAGACGGCTCCTATAGATCTAGGAGCCGTCTGATCTGTGTCTACTCCGTTTGCAAAGACGTAGAAATGCGTATTTGTGGAGTAAAGGGATAATGTTATGTAGTGTCACTGGTTTTATACTGCGTGTTTGCAGGTCATACAAATGTCGTATTATTACACCTGTTTATCTGAGCCCACAGTACCGACCCACTCTGATCGTCAAATTTCACTACTAAATACCAATCAAACCTCAAATACTTACAAGGACGGTGTTTCACTGACTGCAATTCCGATTTGACTTAAACCTGTCAACCCATTAGTATGTATCTGTCCATGAGACAATCACTTACCTTTGTAATAATCTGTGACTACTCAGGTGGTTTATCCGCCATTTTGGAAGGCATGTGATCAGTCATGTGACATTTATCTGCAGCTGATAAAGCGCGGGATTTAGAACTATTTTCAAAAATGGTTCTTCTTGTAGATCTAGTAAGAAATTACTATATCAAAATGACTTCTTGCAGAATGTTGACATTTCTATATTGAGGAAGTTGATACGTTTCACTGTATATAGAACTTGTCTTCTTGAAATCTTAAACATTTTAACAGAGACATAATTATAGGCCTAGATCTACCTAGGCCTACACGCGTATGTAGATCCAGAGACCTATATTATATGTCTCTGGTAGATCTATGTATATGTCTGATTTGAATAAATGTCCAGAAAAAAGAAGCAACATTTATAAGCCGTATAAATATGGGAATGTTACTTTGTAACCCTCATAGCTCTAGACGTCTTTATACGTATTTGCAAATAGTAAATCTAGATCAGACGGCTGTACATAAGAACCTACTGGTCAGGGTCTGCACTGAGCATCTGAAATAATATCTAGATCTGGTTCTGTGGTAGTTGTCCTGGCCAAAAAGCATTTGTTTTTTTCACAATGCTAACTGTTATAAAAATTCAGCTTATAAACAGCTCCTCCTTCTTCTTCTGTTCTTCTTTTCTTCTTCTTCATCACACACTTCTTCTTATCGTTATCACATCATTATTATTATTATTATTATTGTTATCAGATCTATTATTATTATTATTATTATTAGATCTATTATTATTATTTATCATTATTATTATTATTATTATTTATATTATTATTATTATTATTATTAGATCTATTATTATTATTATTATAATAATTATTATTATTTATTTTTATTATTATTATTTATTATTATTATTATTTATTATTATTATTATTATTATTATTATTATTAGATCTATTATTATTATTATTATCATTATTATTATTATTATTACATCTATTATTATTATTATAATTTTATTATTATTATTATTATTATTATTATCATTATTATTATTACTATTACTATATTACTATTATTTATTATTATTACTATTAATATTATTATTAGGGCCTACAGTTAAATCTCTCAAAACCGGACGTTAAATTCGGTATAAATGTTGGAGACATGTGGCAGCCTAATGCCGGTTAAAAGTCATGCATGACTTTCACTCTGCATTAAACAGGCTCAATTACTGACGTTATGGAGATTATTAAACTTAATTTTTATAATGACATTGCATGAACAAGGGAATCTTTGACCATGGCAGAAATTGTTAAGGTCAGTAAGTAGCTCAGTGTCGTTGGTTGTACCAAGAAGCCGTGTGGTAAAATTTGGTGATACAAGCTCCATGCATGCAGCTACAAAACTTTGGAATGCTCTACCGTCAGGCATCAGAGACACCAGTTCACTGGCATCTTTTGAAGTATGTCTAACAACGCATTAATTTCTTCAACATATTTTACTAGAACATTACTAGGACAATTAAGAAAATGTAGCTAATAATTACCAATCATGATTACTGTTGCCTTAGCCACAGAGTGACACTCCTGCCACTTCCTTTTTATGCTTATAGTAAGCCCAAAACGCTTGATGGCTGCCGATAGGTAGTCTGCAAGTCTTTGAAGGTCGTCTTCAGAGTGGGCGACTATGTCACATTCATCTGCGTACAATAATCGCGAACAAGAGCTTTCGTTACTTTTGTCTTTGCATGCAGTTGCTGCAAGCTGAAGGGGCCGCTATTCGTTCTGTACGATACACGAATGCCTGGGTCTGTGTCTTTGAAAGCAGAGAGAAGCATCATACTGAAGAGAAAGCTAAAGAGAGTCCGTGCTACGACACAGCCTTGCTTCACTCCATTAGTGAAGGGAAATCATCCTCAACATTCCCATTGACTAATCCTGCATTCATGTCATCTTGGAAGCATCGGATGATCTTGGCCACCCTTTGAGGGAGTCCAATGCGGGGCAGAATATTCCATAGACCTGAACGTGGCAAGGTGTCGAACGACTTTTTGAGGTCGACAAAGAGGATGTAAAGATCCTTGTTCTGTTATTTGCATTTCTCTTGATATATGTGTCGTCGAGAATAGTGGTATTCAGTCGGTTTAGGATGACTTTGCAAAGGATTTTGCCTGCTATGCTCAAAAGAGAGATCCTACGATAGTTGTCACAGCTAGATTTGTCGCCCTTTCCTTTGTACAAGTGGACTATCTGGGCTTCTTTCTAGTCTTTAGGTAAGCACCCATGATCCCAACAGATGCACAAGAACTCAGTGAACTTCTGTATGATCAGCGGCTGGTCACCTGCATTAAATACTTCAGGCGGAATACCACCAGGACCTGCTGTTTTGCCACACTGATGCTCAGCTATAACCTTCTTCACTTCGCTTTATGATGGTCGATCGTCCACACCGAGGCACAGGGTCTCTCATGGATCTCTTCGATGATGCAAGGGTCAATTGATGAGGACCTGTTAAGGAGCTGCTCAAAGTGTTCAGACCACCTCTTGTTTATTGCCTCATTGTCAGTGAGGAGTGCACCTGTAGGTTGCGAATAGGGACTGTACTTGTTTAAGATGGTCCGTAAACCTCCTTTAGGCATGAGTAGAAGAGCTAGGCGTTCTTAGAGTCAGCATAACCCAGGATCTCCTCTGCTTTTCTTTTTCACGATCCATCTTTCATTACACGCAGCTGCTTCTGAACCTTTCTCCGGAGGTGATGAAACTTGTCTCGCTTTGCATCAAATTCTTTGTCAGCAAGCCAAGCCTTGTGAGCAGAACACTTCTCAGCAAGTAAACTATGGATCTCGGAGTCATTGTCATCGAACTAGTCCTGGTGATGCTTTTTGAGGACACTTATAGTCTTTAGCGGCGGCATCTACTTCATTCCTAAACTTGGTTCAGTTTTCTCCCGTCCCTCCCACACTGAAGGATATTGATTCAAGGCGCGTGGATAGTTAATTTTGTAAGGCTTCTGTAACCTGAGGAATTTGGGTGTCTTTGGTGGTTTCTTTGAACCATGCGACCTTCTTTTTCTGCGAATCTGAAAGCTTACTTTTGATCTTAGACGAATATGGTCTGTTGAGCATTTCGCACCTCCCATTGCCCTAGTGATGTGAAATTCTTTAAGAACATGCTGTCTGCAAATGATGAAATCTAGTTGATGCCAATGCTTAGATCTTGGATGCATCCAGGTGGTTTTGTATGCGTCGTTTAGTTTGAAAAAAGTATTTGTGATGGAGAGACTGTGCTGGGAGCATAATGACAACAAGAGTTTGTCGCTGGAATTCTCATATCAGGTTCCATTGTCTCCAATTATGCCAGTCCAAGCAGTATGATTGGAGCCGATTCTTGAGTTGAGATGACTCAGGAGGATCAATTTGTCAGGTGCAAGGTGTGCTGCGTAAAACTTCATAAAGTTGCTGTTAGAACACCTCCTTGTTATCATCAGGGTTTGTCATGGTGGGCGCATAGACACTTATCAAAGTGACATAAGCGTTAGCACGCTCTGCTCTATTCCCTGACTGCCCGCTACCATGCGCATGGGGTCTAGAGCTGCTGGGGACTGGACTGAGGGCCGTTGCGTGTTTGTGTCTGTCACGGGGGTGTTGGCGCTATGTTGCATGCGCATTATTAAGTTGCTGTTGTTTACACAGAGGCTCAGCAACTCTCTCTAGTTTAAACATATTTTATTACTAATATTTTCACAGTAGTACATATATATATGCATTTTACAAATGACCACAATGAGATATACATGTACAAGTAAATGGGTTGGACCACAAGTTCTGGCAACTCTCTCTACCTACAACCACAAGTCCAGGACAGACCGAGGTAAGACAGCTGTACTCAAAGAGACAGAGATGGCTGAATAGTAGATAGCTGGTCGCAGTATATGGCCGGAGCCACAAGCAGTGCTCTGTGACAACACTCTTACTGTAGTATGCGGCTGCATGATTTTCTGTTTGGGTTTACTCCCATAACCTTTCGCCACCAAATTATGATTCTTAAGTTAATTCTATTTTTAATGCTCTTATCGATATCTCTATCTTAAATTTCATTTGTTTTAAATATTCTATACGCATTGTATATACTCAATTTTGTACATGCAATTTATTCACGTGAATCGCTTTTGAACGCACATATCCTGTGTCGAAAGAGCGCTATATAAATGTGGTATAATAATAATAAATAATAACAATGAATTGTACAGTTGGATCCATATAATTCGATAAGCAAGCAGAAATGCACTGAACAGGAGCTGTCTGATCCTGGTCTATATATCTCGTTAGCAATGGCGTGAACACACGTTTATATGCGACAAAGGGTTAAGCCCGTGGCTGTTCTGGGTCTACACTGATTGCAAATGTCAGTGTCATTTTCTCACCCGAGTCGGTCATGTGCGTTTGTCACCTAATCAAGTAATGGGGAAAATACATCGACATGTCTGATGGATCAGTTTTGTCAAGAATGGAACCTGGAACTATTTTGGTATGCTTGCAGACTCAAATGAATCAAAGTATTGAAAATACCGATGGGAAGTGATCATATCAGTATAATTCAATGTTTTGCTTCTTCAATCTGTTTGCTTGTATTTCCACTTGTCACAGTAAACCCCCTCTGAAAGAGGTAAACATTCTGGTCTTAAGGCAAGGTGGTAGCCAGATGGTAGCCTAATGCAGGACGAAAGTTACAAAACAGAGGAGCTTTCTGCATTAGTCGTCCTTCATTAACCAACCACCTGCTTTTAAAGACTCCAAATTCTAGTCACAAGATTCATTATTCTGAATTGAGTTTAAAATCGACCAGTTCAGTGTAAACGTTATTCCTATAGCACTGGAAACGGTTGTACGCCCTCAGGTGTTGACCCAGAATTATTCTCAAGCGTATTTCATTAGTTCCGATCAAACATGTTCGAGAAACTCTTCACTGCCAGAGCCACAGATAAAAGGACGTACATGTATTTAAAATAATGAATCGCTATTTCTCCATCAAACCTAAGACACTTCAAAAGAGTGACTACAGACATAGGGGTTGTTGGAATATGCAGAGTCTAATCTGGATCAAGTCTGTTTGCAAAATGCCTGTGGATGAAAGGGTTAAGCTATATGAATGCAGACAACGGTCTCGAATCTACATACGTGGCATTGTAAAGCTTGAACTTTCTCAAACTTGATTGCTTTGTTTCAAGTCCCTACCTTTCTTAAAACAAGTTGAGAACACAGAAAACATATCCAAGAACAGTTTTGAGTCCTGGTCCCGAGGTTATCAAACATTTTGCTTGAGTCTGAAATAATTCTCAAGCATTTGACCAATCAGATACTTGAAAATGATCTCAGACTTAGAAGCTTCATTACCTTGGGCAATGAACATTTGATATATCGGTGTCAATATGAACGCGTGACCCCGAGATTACACAACTTTAGATTTTGAGTCTGCGTTAAATTTCAAGCATTTAATTGATTATATTATGGATAAACTCAAAATCTGACCAATGAGATACTTGACAGTAAACTCAAAACCTGGCTCCGATGTTATAAAGCTTTTTGCTTGAGTCTTAGATCATTGGTCAAATTTTGAGCTTGCTCAGAATCTGACCAATCAGCTACTTGAGAATGATATCAGACTCAAGACTCAGAAGCTTTATAACCTTGGACCCCGGCCATTGAGACAATTGAGGGTGAAGTCATGCTCATGCAAAATCTGTCATAAGACGGGGACCTGGTTTATGACGGGGCTGGTGCTTTCATACGAAGCGTTCCGTTAACCCTTTACCTAATAAATATTCATCTATGTTTATTTACATTATGAAATAGGAGGTTTTGACCAGGACAGAAAATGCTGAACCCTATTTATATTATAATTATTCATATGCAAACATAGCAAATCCTGATCAGACGACTCATGCAAGAGCAGCAATGATCTAGGTCAACCTAAATCTTCCGCTGCCAAATTTTGTCGTCTGCAACCTTTATTGTCTGCTGCAATTTTCATGTTTTACATTTCTTCATTTTTTTTTAAAAAAAAATCATAGTCACAGTAGCTAACAAACAGTTTGGATCTTGATGAGACACCGATTTACGAGTTATTCTGCGTCTAATCTGGATTCAAACTGTTTGCATAGGTCACATTGGCAGAGAAAGAGCACATGTGTTCGGCACGTGTCTTGGTTTTCAAACCCCACCCCATCTATTACCCCCTAACCCCCCCCCCCACCCCCTGCTATCACCTCGTTGGAAAAAAGGTAAATGACTTATGCATTTGATTTTTCTTGAATAAATTGCAAATGTCATTTTATGACATGTTGACAATATTTGAACATGTTTTGACTTCTTCAGATCATTTTTTTTCAAATGGTGGGGGGGGTGTGTTTAGCTGAGTGGATTGGGGATAGTAGATCATGGTGTGAGGGTTGAAAACCAGAACACATGCCCAACACCTGTGCAAAAGAGGATAACGGCATCTCTATCAGGTAAAGGGTTAAGAAGGCGATCACAGCTAATTGACCATGTATACATGATCATCTGTCATAGACATGTATGTTCCACATTTCAGCACAAATCGACTGGTATGCACATGTTAAATGAACCTCATGGTGGCGTATTTGGGTGAGTAAAATCGTTCATGTGTTCTTTTCCAATGTAAAATAATTGTGAGCTTCTTCTGAACAATCGCTTTGTGGACTATGTGGAGCTTTTGGAGATGCTGTCTCTAAGTGAGCATATTTGTGACTCTGAGTCTGGGGGTTTTGTCTGTTCAAATGTTCGTAGTTTGCGGGCAATGCACCGGAAGCGTCTGTATAGATTGGTTCACCAGACATTCCATTTGAATGATAGACTGGATCGTCGAAGTTTTGGTTTCCGACCGCCGATGGTGAATAGGATGGACTGGCCACAGAAAGTGGCTCTGTATGTGGGGATGGTATAGGAAGAGGTTTCTGAACCGGTCTAAGGCGAATCGTATTGGCATGCTGAAATAAAGTGAGGAGAAAATGAAATACGAACATTTATGTATTTTATGAGTCCACTTCTTAAATTGGTGGATATATCAAATTGGTGGTGGATGGTGTGGATATGTGAGTAGATTCGCGCTTATTGGTCCATCTGTCACACATCAATTTTGTGCCGTGCGTAACTTCAAATGTCACGAGACTTTATAGGATGGTTGGACATTATGTAAAATGTGCACCGTTGGGTATATTTATGATATTCTCTCAGTGACACTCGGTTAGAGTTATAGCACGTTTCATTTTCATTCGTAAGTGAATACATAACTTCATGTCCTTTGGACTCATTCATAGTTACCCAATTATTTAAAAATACAGACGAATTTGGTAAAACTCAAACAGCACCATCATACGTAGTGATTCAACCAAAGTGTGGATTGTTAGAAAAATCGAGTTTAACCATTTAGTCCAGAGTTACGCCTTTCAATGCCTCTGCAAACAGAGTAGACCAAAATCCGACGGAGCCGTCTGACCAGGGTCTGTTCTGTTTGCCTATGTCCTTTTAACCCTTCTCTTGCTGAATTTTAAAGTACATTTCTCCTTCTTTACCCATGTACTGTTGTATAATTACATATATATTCACTGTGTACAAGTATTTCGCTGTGCAATCACTGCTGCAGAATGCACTGGTTGCACAATCAACTTGTAAATAGTGCAGACCCTGATGTGACAGCTCCAGCAGGAGCTGTCTCATCTGGGTCTTCACTATTTACAGGTAGGTATATTGACGTGAACAGCAAGCGAAAGGTTAAAGAACAATTGACACTAATGGGTTTAATGTAATCTTTAGTAATTCGTGAGACATTTTGAAACATTAGGTTAGAAATTACACAAGACCAATGGCTGTACTATAGAACTACTGTATACTTTTCGAATACGTACGTGAATAACTCAATGTGTTATCATTCCTCTAACAGAGGAGGAACAACACTTAACCCTTTACCTCGTAGGCTAATTTTAGACTCAACCTCTTTGAATAAATCTACCGAAAAGGAACAATTATCATGGAAAAGGAAAAAATCAGAATTGTTTAGTTTTGAAAACATTTTGATAAAATAGAGCATTTGCTCCATATGAGCAAATGCTCTATTTATCACAATGGTTTCAGAATGTGACCTTTACAGAGGTGTCAAAAGGCGTCAATATAAGGGAATGGGTTAAACTATTACTCGACCGATATTTATGTAAGCAATGATGACAACATGACTATAATTAGCTGACTGTTTGTAATGGTATTATGAACAAAGGAATTTTTCATCATGGCAGAACTTGTAGAAGCATGTCTCTATATTATCTCATAAGCATGCAGAGAACAACTTTATCAGACTGTTCCTACAGAAGCCGTATGGCCGTAGTCTACTCTGCTAATAAGACGTTATTGACGTCTAAATCTGGTTCCATGCTTATAAAACTTTTTAGTTGGGTCTGATTTCGTTCTCAAGCTTTTGATTGGTCAGATGTGAGTTCTCAAGCTTTTGATTGGTCAGATTTGAGCCAAAGGCTCAAATCTGACCAATCAAAAACTTGAGAACGAACTCAGACTCAACTAAAAGTTTAGGCTCAAATCTGACCAATCAAAAGCTTGAGAACGAACTCAGACTCAACTAAAAGTTTTATAAGCATGGATACAGATAACTGGTTCATCAAGAATCCTATATTTATTTCGGGTATTAGACTAACGAGATGCATCGAAAGATACATACATTGTGTTCATCGATAGCGGCGTAATATTCACTGCTGACCGTGGAAGCCCGGACTACCTTTTTCTGAGAGCAGATATCGCCACGTATTTTACTATTGGCCCATCTATAATAGAAAATATATACAAATGTGAGAACATGTCAAGTGGGTTTCCTTGCATACTAAGAGACAAAATTAAGTGTGCACTTTTGTTTTTGGAAATTTTACATACTTAAACTCACCTTACAAACATAAGAAATGTCTCAAATTTTGATAATTAAATGAATTGATGAAATCTCAAATAATGTATCAATTTTGTATTTGCATGATGAAGTTGTGCAATTCGTAGTGTAAGAAGCTGTGAAAAAAGTGGTGTCTTGATGTTCACCTCTGATTTCATCTTTTTATGACATTTGTTTTCGAGAAGTGTGACTAGTAGCCATTACGACTGTGTATGCGGCTAATGATCCTTGGCCTCATAGACCTAATGTAACGTCGAACGAGGTCGGCGGGGATAGCTAAATACATTCGAACCTAAGGGCTGCTGTTAAATCATGTTCGTTACTGATTTGGTGATTTTTGCGAACCCTCTGTCCGAACAGAGACCACAGGCGCTCTATTAGATTAATGTCTGGGCTACATACAGACCAGGGCAGTAAGCCGATGCCACGCTGGTTAACAAAAGCTCTCGTACGTACTGCTGTATGGGGCCTAGCATCATCATGCATGAGTGTGTCTGGGTGTTATGCTAGGAATGGTGCGACAACTGGGCGCACTAACTGAGTAATGTACTACCTGATGTTAAGGTTGCCATCAATGACAGTAAGGTCAGTCTTCTGGTCATTTTGTTGCACAAAGCATTAGTGATTATTACACGCCCCCGCCAAACCGGTCACGTTCAAGTATACAGTTGTCATGAAAACGCTCACATTTCCTTCTGAAAACCCGCACACTGACGTCTGCAAAACTCACACTGAACCTGCTATCATCTGTAAACAGTACTATATGGACCATAGAGCGTGCGTCCAATGAAGATGACGTCGTCCCCGTAGAAGACGAAGATGGCGATTTCGTCTGTTTAGTATCTGACCAATGTAAGGTCGCATTGGTCTTATTGACCAGTCTCCTGAAAACAGTTCTTGAAGATATGCCGTATTCAATGACAGTGTTTTCGCTGCCTGAAACCGTGGACGCCGATGTGTTAACGTCATGTAACGGTCTTGTCTTAGCGTCGTTACCTTTGTCTTGCCAGATTGCGGACGATCTTTGACACGACTAGTTTCATCATAACGACTCGGCAGATTATGGATCGTATTCCGGTGATAATTCATCTGTCTAGCAACAGCAGCTACGCTGACGCCAGACGTCAACGGTATAAGCGCTTCAATTCGCTGATTTTCAGTAAGCCTAGGCATTCTGAATTTCAGCAAAATTGAAATGTACTGTGATTTTGTTTTATTCGACGGACGTTAGGGGTTCAGGAAAATTAAAATCGGTGATAAGCAATGAGTTGCACGTGTTTCCTGTGCCGAAAAATGCACAATAGTACTTGGCTAAAATTCGGAACACAAGGTCGGTCATTTTTCGCGATGTTGAGTGCAAACTTAGGCACAGTGTTCATGTACTTTGTATGTAAACTTTTATGACCGTAGTTATACATTGACCAAGAAAATTAAATTTGAAAAGTGCACAGTTAATTTTGCCTCTCAGTATAGTTGTTATTACTTGTATATGGTATGTTTTAATACATGAATATTCATGTAAGAAATAATGCACATATGAATATTAATTAGCGTCGCATGGCATATGTAAAATAAATGTTTTGGCTACAGAAGGTATAAAACTGTAGAACCATGTCTCTGGGTCTTCTCTGTTTGCAAAGGCGTATAAACCATCCCCACATTCTAAGTGCCTTGAAAAGAATGAAACTAGTGTGATGGATCTTGCCTGTGAACGTTCGGACAAATCAGACACACAGCAACAGTGGCTGCCACACCCAGGAGTATTCCAATAAACACGAGTCCCACGAGTAGAAAAATGGCTGCCTTGTCATCCTGCATCACGTGACCCATCGTACATGGCGTCGAAGCTGAAAACAAACTGATATAATAATTTACGAAATTGCTGAAACGTACAAATATTAAGAGAAGAACTATCGAGACTTTGCTTTATGTCAAGTGGGCGGGTGTAGCCTATTTAACACTTACACAGTGCCACGAAGACGGATCTGTAATATCATATACAAACACTTTGGATCTAGATAGGGGGCGAGTAGTTCCGTGTCTCTTCAGGATCCAAGTTGTTTGGCGCTCTGTTTAACTTTTATAAAGAAATGGCAAAAACGCCCCACTCAAAATTTGAAACAGACGAACATGTGTCCAGCAGACAAGTTCATCAATGCTGGCACTGAAAGGATTAACTCTTTCGCTGCCAATGTCGCATCTGTAACTCGGCTTCTCATGAGGATCCAAACTGTTTGTTACCATGACTGTTTTTTGAAACAAAAATGAAGAAAATTAAAAATGGAAAATTGTAGCAGACGACAAAGTTTGCAGACGACAATGTTGGCACTGAAAGGGTTTCCGAACGGTTTCTTACACCAAACACTGACAAACAGTCATTTCATATATTTATATTGTCAATTTCTTTCAATATGTATAAAATGACTTCAATTCGATTTGAGCATAATATACTGTAAAAAGTAATAAAAACCATATTTAAATATAACTATACACAGTGAAGTACAATGCTGCAAAATACCTAATGCAGGGAACCATACCTTATGATGAACCATGCTCTGAAATGCCTAATGTAGGGAACCATATCCAGTGACATATAATACTGTGAAATGGTAATGTGGCTAAGTCAGCTGTCGATCAACAAGTATACTCTTGGGAACCAAATTTCTAATTGTCGTTTAAATATTTCGGCAAAGTGAAAAACTGCGATAAATAAATGCAAATTTCAAAGGAATAATACCGTAGACATAGAACTAGATGTTAAGAGAAACAGTGTAACCCCTGACCAGGCGCAGTGGTGGAAAGGCTGCATCTGATCTGGGACAGCCCTGTTGTAATGATATCGACAAAGAAAGAAATTCAACTGATCCTAATTATACGATTCCCGGCCAGCTTTCATGCTTGGAAAAAAAACCCGGAATAAATTAAATACTTACTTGTTGGATTAACATTCTTAGAATGTGTTTCTTTACATGTGCTTGTGTCTGAAACGAGAGAAGTTTTAAAAGAACTCAATCAGATTGACAACAAGCAACCAAACTAAAAAAACAACATTTCACTGACTCCAAATTCGCAAATGTTTTCCCGTTTATCCCAACTCGCGTTTACAAACAGCTTGGATCCAGATGAGACGACGAATAACTCGGCGTCTCATCAGGATCCGCTGTTATCCTGCTAAGCGCGACCTGGGTAGCATCTGCAAACAACTACAGTAAACCCTCTCTATAACGACCACTAAGTAACTAACGACCACTAGGTATTTAGGGTAGGTGGCTGCTTAAAGCAAGGTGAAAGTAAAACAGAACGCTCCTATTGGAACGTTCTGTTTTACTCTCATCTTGCTTTAAGCAACTACCTGTCTTTAACACAAAATATTTGATGTAATTTAGTGGCCGTTATAGAGATGTTTGACTGTAAAGTCTAAATAAGATGCCGAGTCAGCCGGATTTAGAGCTATTGGAACTCGGTCAATGGTTTAAGATTAAATGACTCGGAAATGAGTAAAAATGCATGTGGTTTCTAAACTTTTTAGTAGATATTATTTTTAAGCGCGAAGAGGGACACATTTTTCTCTGTCACCACTCCAACGGCACACGGGAGAGAGAAAAAAGTACGTGTAGATAGGTGCAAAATGGAGACACGACCTTGTACTTGATAAACGCGCATTTTCAAGCAATGTAGATCCAGATCAGACGGCTCATCTAGGAAAGATCTGATCACGGTCTGCTCGCTTTGCTTGTGGAATTGTTTAGTTTTTGCCAGCATTTTTGCTTACATAAGACAACATGAGGAAAACGGTTCAAGTAACAAACACAGCCAAATATTACTTACTTACGAGGTACATAATAGCCTCATAAAAATGCTTCATAATTATAGTCTTCAGTTTAACTTACATCTATATATAGAATCACAGGTGAAGTTTCCGGTTTCAGTGCAGAGTGTCCATGCTTCTGGTAGAATGATTTCCGGTTCCGGTGTACACACTTTGAGGAATTGTCGCATGGTGTACTCTATAGCTGGACGAAGAATGATTTCAACTACATCGTTCCCCCTTGAAAAATAACACGAAAACCGTAATTATACATGTGTACTAAACCCATTTGCACATAGCGTCAACAAAAATAAATGTAGGTTCCAAAGGAGCCCTCTGATATAATTCTGCACTATTTGCCTCGTTAAGAACGATTTAAGCATTATAAACTGTAATCATGCTCGTTGCAACTTCGTGTTAACCATATAGGAGCCGTCTGGCCAGGGTCTGCTCTGTTTGCTTATTATACGAATGGCATAGATTTGTTTTTACAGTTTTAGCCTGAACCAAAAGACCATGTGTAGGCTACATATTCAATCATAAAAACAGCCAATAAATACTCATGCTGTCATTATTCCTCACATTAATATTAAACAGGGAAAAGGTTACAAAAAAGTTCTGGACCTACGCACAGTGCCCCTCCCACTGTAGGTTTAACTCGTTACTCGATACATACACATTTTAACACCCTTGAAAACAGAGTGAACCCACACCGAACCTGGACCCAAGATTATAAAACGTTTTGCCTGAGTCTGATATCATTCTCAAGCATCTGATTGGGCTTGCCCTGAATCTGACCAATCAGATACTTGAGAATGATCTCAGACTCAGACTCAGACGTTTTATAACCTTGGACCCAGATCTGTTTGGATTTGGAATACTATATACTTTTATCTGATTCTACAGTTTCTGCCATGATCAGAAGTTTCAGTTTTCTTATACCATTATACAATTTCATCTTAATTAATATTCATGATGTCATTATTTCTTACATGATTATTCATGAGGTAAATGGTTAAGACAAGTGCTATTTCAATAACCATGGTTTTAATGGGATGCTGAATGTCCTGCTATCTATTTAAACAGATAAAAAGAATAGAAAATGAAAGGTAAATTGTTTTACTTACTTGCATATTGTGCTTCCGTTGTATTGGTAATTGCTTCTAGATCCCAGCAAGGTCTCTGGTAGAAGTGAAGTAGTAACATCTGCAAATGCATTAACCCAGAGGTCCAGGTAAGATGTTAAACATTTTCAAGAATAACTCCTTTATTTCTCCACCAAACCCTATACTGTGACCGCTCTGTAGAATCGTCTCGAAGAGGCGATTCTAAAGTGTAGTCACAGTATAGGGTTTGGTGGAAAAATGACGATTGTAGAAGTTTATAATCTACAGCTCTGTTAACCCTTTACATCATGACTATTAATGTAATAAATAATGTATGTATGAATACAAATTAGCTTAATAATCATAAAAGCATATGAACAAGAAAAGTTCTGGCCCTTGTAAAATGTAAACTCAGAATTATATAACTCCCCAAGCAAACAGAGCAGAACCTGATCAGACGGTACCTATAGTAGCGGTCTGATCTGGATCTACCCTGTTGGCAAATGCGTCAAAAGACATTTATATGAAGAAAATTGTTTAACCGAATAACCAGATAATCCTTGTTGAGTTCTTTTGTTAGACTAGTCTCACTGAGTTCCCTAGATAGAATACGCTTACTTAGTTCTTTTATCAGAATAACTGTGTTGAGTTCCCTTGTTCAGAATCAGAATGGTCTCGTTAAGTTCTCTAGTTTTGTAATCTGAATAGCATTGATGACTTTCTTAATTCTTTAATCATTATAGCCTTGTTGAGTTCACTAATTCTTAATCAGAATAGCCTTGTTGAGTTCGCTAGTTCTTAATCATAATAGCCTTGTTGAGTTCACTAGTTCTTAATCAGAATAGCCTTGTTGAGTTCGCTAGTTCTTAATCAGAATAGCCTTGTTGAGTTCACTAGTTATTTGTAATATGATAAAACATTGCTGACTTTCTTGGTCTTTAATCAAACTAGCCTTGTTGAATTCGCTATAGTCCAAATTTTGAATTCGATCCGATGTTGAAATCCAGCATTACCAGAATTGTAATTTCGTTATTATTCAGGGATTGAAGGATGTCATTCTGAACTTTCAGAAGAGCAGTCTCTGTTGAATGGTGCCTTCGGTATGCAGACTGATTATGCTCATGTAGATTGTTTGAGGTCAAGTGGGACTCAATGCGTTTGTCAACCACTTTTTCTAACACCTTGGAGACAAAAGGCAAATTTGACACAGGCCTATAGTTCTTGAGTTCATTTGAATCAAGACCCGGTTTCTTTAGAAGGGGCCTGACATGTGACATCTTGAAATCTTTTGGAACGTAGGCAGTGTCTAAAGAGGAGTTTACATTTTTTGTCAAAATCAGTAGTAGTTCATTAAGGCACGACTTTAACAGCCATGTAGGTATTGGGTCCAGTTCACATGAGTTGCAGGGGGATGCCTTAATTATTTCTTCTACTTCTTCTGATGTAGCTGGATCAAAACTATCTAAAGAGATCGTTGAACACTGCATTTCAGTGGTAACTTGAGTACCATTGGATACACAGCCTGAGTCAATATCTGCCCGTATTCTGTCTACTTTGTCAATGAAAAAGTCGCAGAAGTCTTGTGCAAGTTTCTTCGAAGATGATGTTTCAGGCAATGTGATGACGCTAGTAGCACCCAGTAGATGCTTAGTGACTTTGAAAAGACTCTTTGAGTCTCTTTGGTAAAACTACTCTGTTAAAACTACATGCATAATATATTATGATAAAAGATAACCCTGCAATGTTTGATTATTCTGTTGCATGGTTTATATATATTATGTTCACAGGTTAATTTCAAGAGCTGCCTCCTGTGATCTTGACCATACATATACATGTACGTCATTGAAAATAAACAGCATTCAACGTATCTTCGTGTGAAAAAAAGAATGCAAAGTTTGTACAAAGTGTTCAAGATGCGATTCTTGTGACCTTGACCTTTGACATCTATAGTCGGATTGTACAGTGTCACTGGATAGGAAACATCCAATGTTTAATTATTCTTTGTGTCATACTTTGTTCAGAATCATGTTAATATGGTAAATTCAAGAGCCGCCTCCTGTGAACTTGACCTTATCTTTAAAAAAAACCATTATGGTTCAAGGACTCTTTGTGTGAAACAAGCAAACATTTATAAGCCTATGTTTCTACTATATCGTATGCATAAGGTGTTAATAGACTGGCACACGTTTGGACAGACGGACGAACGGAAAGGCACGCGGCGAGTTTTCCTAAAAAAAATAATTAAATGTGTTCGCTCTCAGTCACACTCCATCTCGCTCATGCTCGACTCAAATCAATAACAAATGCATCTTTTCTTTAATTCTAACATGATTGGAAAACAGAGTAGACCCAGATCAGACAGCTCCCGTAAGAGCCGTCTTATCTGTGTCTGATCTGTTTGCTGACATCTTACATATCTCACCCTCTTTATCATAACACTACATTTCCGTATATTGTACTAAAATGGGTCGACCCAGGATTAATTTGGCATTAATATTCAGGAAGAGAAGAGTCGTGAAAACTCCCAACTTACTTGTATGTATGTACACTTCCCCACGGTCCGTTACGTATTTTTTCGACATGGTCAGCTTTAACTCGTATTTCACACTTGTTGCCTCTGCTGACCTGTATTATTTAATGTTTTGATTTTTTCGGCAGTGTCTCTCCCTACACATATACAGTGGCATCTAGATCAGCAGTCAAAATAATTTAGAAAACCACAAAAATGTATCAAAACAGCTCCAACGGTGTACACAGCCCATACAAATATGTGTGCATATACTGTATATAAATAAAATACCATTTGACGGTGACCGACACATTATTCGTACCGGGTACCATCATCTGAAACTGCTTATGAAAACATACTTAATGTATAATTCATCTTACGTGACGGCGTCTCTATCAAGCATCAAACATGCTTGACGTTTTATTTGGAATTCTTCAAAGTGCAAAAGATTGTAACGAACTTCAGCAGATGACACTATTGCAGCAGACGACAATATTGCGCGGTTAAATCTACTGCTTTTTTGACACACTTGGGCGCACAGCTAAACCCTCTTAACATTTTCAGTGCTGAATGTTCACAGTAGAATAGCCCATCAGTGTTTAACTATAGAGTGCACTCAGTTTGAAAGGTTTAAATTGCTGGAGGATTGCGAATGACAAACAGTGCAAACCCAGATCAGAGGGTTCATGTAGGGTCCCTCTGATCTGGTTCTACACAGTTTACAAATGGCAGAACCTGCGTGGTCCCACATTCAAAGGTTTCACCATTCGAAGGCTGACTATTGATACGCTGTTTATTGGTTTATTCAGTATGTAAAGATTTTGTTTGATGGGTGAATTTGAAAGACTGTTAACCCTTTCCCTTATATAAACATGTTTTCACGCATTTGCAAACAGAGTAGACCCAGATCCTCTAGGAGCCGTCTGATCTGGGTCTACTCTGTTTGCTAATAGAATTTGAAAGACCTGTGTCTTTACTTTCTAAAATGACTACTATGCCCCACCTTCCATATTTCATTATAACTATTTCGGCCATGAATATGCAGTAGGTACTGAAAAATGAAATAAACATAGAACAGGGAAAGGGTTAACCCGGGTCTCGACCAGAAAGATCCACTAGGACCCCTCAGATCTGGGTCAACACTGTTTGGCAAGTAACCTTTCACTTATTCCCCACGTTCAATGTTATTGAAACCTTACAGTGCGGGAAATGAGTCACTATTAACCCTTTCGCTGCCAAACTCTGTCGTGTGCTAACTTTGTAGTCTGCTACAAATTTTCATTCTTTTGATTTTCTTCATTTTCGTTTCAAAAACATAGTCACAGTAACAAACAGTTTGGATCCTGGTGAGACGCCGGGTTACTCGGCGTCTCATCTGGATCCAAACTGTTTGCTTAGGTAATCACAGATCCGGCATTGGCAGCGAAAGGATTAATTTCCTTTGCAAACAGTGTAAGAGCCTCTCACCAGGGACTACACTGATGGTCATGTTACACTTTACTTTAGACAAATCCCCAAATATTCACCATAAGCTTGACCTGCTTGAATATTGGAATAGTCCATTTGAAAAGTTAGCGTTGTAAGCGTTAAAGCAGTATGGTACACACTGATTCATATATACAGTAGATCTAGAATCTTTATTGAGCGATTACTAAAATGTATAACCGTACGCGTCCTAAAAACACGTAGCTGCTTAATTGCCAGCCGAAAGTAATGCAGAAAGCTTCCGTGGGGGCGTTCTGCATAACGTCGTCCTGCATTAAGCTACTGCAAGAACCATACTAACCCTTTCGCTGCCAAACTCTGTCGTCTGCTAACTTTGTCGCCTGCTACAAATTTTCATACCTTTGATTTTCTTCATTTTTGTTTCAAAAACATAGTAACAGTAACAAACAGTTTGGATCCTGATGAGACGCCGAGTTACTCGGTGTCTCATCTGGATCCAAACTGATTTGGCAGCGAAAGGGTTAACTATTTCGCTGCCACTGTTGCATCTGTTTTTACCTATGCAAACAGTTTGGATCCAGATGGGACATCGAGTAACTCAGTGTCTCATCAGGATCCAAACTGTTTGTTATTGTGACTGTTTCATGAAACAAACATGTAGAAAAATATAAGTTGAATATTGAAGCAGACGACTAAGTTTGCAGACGACAAAATAGGACAGTGAAAGAGTTCAGACATACATACATGTTTGTGATCGCTTAAGAGACTTTCTATTGCATACATCCGGTAATTTTCGGAGTGAATCACTTACGTATAAAAAGAGGATTCCCACTATTGTCCGTACTCCGAACCTATTCATAATTTCATTGAATACTGATTATATAAACATTTGAGATGCTATATATAGACGTATTCGTGAAATCTTTAACCCTTCGCTTGCTATTCACGTAAATATACCTATCTGTAAATAGTGAATACCCAGATGAGACAGCTCCTGCAGGAGCTGTCTCATCAGGGTCTGCACTATTTACAAATTGATTGTGCAACCAGTGCACTCCACAGCAGTGATTGCACAACGAAATACTTGTACACAGTGAAGATATATGTAATTATACAGCAGGGCATGGGTAAAGAAGGAAAAATGTATTTTAAAATTCAGCAAGACGGGGTTAACTGTCAATGTAGCACCTGTGATTACCTACTGTATGCAAACAGTTTGGATACAGATGAGAATCCGACTTAACATATCTATAGATTCAAATACTCCACCAGAATCCACCATACCCTATGTCTCATCAGAATCCAAACTTTTCTTTTATAGAAATGGTGAATTAAACCAGCAAATCTTGTCGCAGACGACAAAGTTTGCAGACGACAGAATTTTCAGATGACACTATTTGGCAGCAAAAGATTGACACCATGACTAGTGATTTCGACAAATTTGCTAGGTGTTGTTTGTTTTTGTTTTTATGGATAAACCCTTTCCCTCATGTAAATGTGTTTTCACGCATTTGCAAACAGAGTAGACCCAGCTCACATGACTCCCATAGGAGCCGTCTAATCAGGGCCTGGTCTGTTTGCTAGAGCAATTTGAATGATCTGTTTCTTTACTTTCTAAAAATGGCTACACTGCTCCACCTTCCGTTTTTTGTCCAGGAATATTCATTAGGTACTGAAATTTGTAATAAATACAGAAAGGGCTAAATTGCTATCTAGACTCACTTATACAGACCCCCCCCCCCCCCCCCCCCCACATACACACCATCAAAAACCCGTTGATCAGAGGGTTACATCAGTTGTAAGACATAACCACAGTATCAAACAGTTTTGGGATCCTGACAAGTAACCGACTTAACATAGCCATAGATTCAAATACTACACCATACCCTTAACATTGCCATAGATTCAAATACTACACCATACCCTTAACATTGCCATAGATTCAAATACTACACCATACCCTTAACATTGCCATAGATTCAAATACTACACCATACCCTTAACATAGCCATAGATTCAAATACTACACCATACCCTTAACATAGCCATAGATTCAAATACTTCACCATACCCTTAACATAGCCATAGATTCAAATACTACACCATACCCTTAGCATAGCCATAGATTCAAATAATTCACCATGCGCTATGTTATGCCCACTCTTAGGAAGCTAGAATGATCACAACATAGGATTTAGTGGAGAAATATTGTTCAATATTCATTGAATAATTAACGACATCATGAATATGTATTAGTTCCGTTTTTATAGTAGTGCATGTACACAGGGTGTTTGGTATTTTTAGAAACCGTCTGATCTGAGTGTTGATTGTTAGCTCTGGATATATACTGAGTGTTGATTGTTAGCTCTGGATATATACTGAGTGTTGATTGTTAGCTCTGGATATATACTGAGTCTTGATTGTTAGCTCTATGGATATATACTCGTTGTTACTGCCATGACCACATATTCCTATGTTCATGCGATATAAAAGTAATACAATTAACCCTTTCGCTGCAGTCTGTCGTCTGCTAACTTTGTCGCCTGCTACATTTTTTTATTTTATTTTCTTCATTTTTTGTTAAAAAAACATAGTAACAGTAACAAACAGTTTGGATCCTGATGAGACGCCGAGTTACTCGGCGTCTCACCTGGATCCAAACTGTTTGCATAGGTAATCACAGATCCGGCACTGGCAGCGAAAGGGTTAATATTCCTGATGTCATTATTTCTTACATTAATATACATGTATTCATGGAGTAAAGTGTTACACCAAACGATAGGTTAATGTACAAAAAAAAAACTTTGAAACTATTAAATGTCGTCTGCCAACATTTTGTGTTTTCTTCCAATTTTTTATGTGGTCTGTCGAACTTTTGTGCTGTCTGCAAAACTTTTGTGTTGTCTTCCAAAGTTGTACATGTATGTGGTCTGCTAAGCTTTTGTGAAATAAGGACATTATAGGTGTTAGAGTATGGTCTGATTATTGGTCTGTACTGTACAACTTGTCTGGTTTTGAAATGACCCAAGTCATATAGTTCAGTTCAGTTCTTTATTTGATATTAGGCCTCCGGCCAATACACAAAAACACACAGTACATACTATACACAAAGTATAATATAGTGCGGAGCAAAGGAACAAAGTTGTTACATATGTTAAACATAATTAGGACCTTTTTTAATCTTGTTTTTCATAAGCATGTATCATTGTTTACCCGCAAACAGTGCATATCTAGCTAAGATCTCATACATGAGCCCTTTACGATGAATTCTACCGTTTGAGTTATGTTCAGTGTCCAGAAAGCACTAAATGATATAAAGTACAACGATACAAAGATAAAATATTATTACACTCTAAACAGTGTAGATTCAGATTAAAGGGTTCATTGAGGAAGCCTCTGATCGTGATATCTATTGCTAGACCCAGCTTTTGAACACTTTACTGTGGGTTTTTTTGTTGTTTTTTATCCAAACAGTACATACACATATCTTAATATTAGTTTATATTAGTTCATAGACCCAGGTCTTCACTCTTATGTTACTATACAGCATTTGCAATCATATATATTAAGATATACACGTCGTTCCTTAAAAGCGTAAACAGTATACATAGCAGTGTTACGTATTACAGTCTCATTTGTGGATGAAATCAATCTTTCAAACTTGTCCTTGCAAATACAAATGTACTCAGCAATAAACAATGCATGATTTTGCACATTCTGTGACTCCCACACATTTTCATACAAGTTTAATCGTAGTTCTGTAACCCAATTTCTGTATCCAAGTCTGTCATATTGCATTAACATTTCATAACACAACCTGACATATCTATCATTTGACATTGACAATATCCTCAACCAATATTTGATACAACTTCTCGCAGCATAAATATACATTGGGTATCGCCCCAGTTCACCCATTATTACATCATTACATGCATGTTTATTGGCATTCAAAAATCGTTTACATCCATACACATATTCTCAACACAGGGCATATGTCTTAGTCCCCATAATTCAGACCCATATAGCAGGATGGAAGCATCAACCAATTTGAAAAATACTTTGTAGGGTATACATGAAAACTGATGTAATGAGTTAAAGATGCTTATAAGCTTTCTTTACCTTAATCTTAAACAAAGACAGCATATTGGTAAAAAGCATACCTACATATGTAAAACCATTAACTGCTTCTAAACTGTTGCCTTTGTACGTCCACTTCTCACAGTTTGCTAATATTCCACCACGCTTAAATACAACAACTTTTTTTTTGCAATATTTACAGTTAATGTGTACTGTATAGCTAATGTAATATTGCAAGTTTCATAATTAGGGGTTTCTCTATAAAGTACATGCATGTATTTAGAATATATTTAATGTATATTTAGAATATATTTAGTATATATTTAGAATATATTTAGTATATATCTAGAATATATTAAGTATATATTTAGAATATTTATCAGTTAATATTTCACAGTAACCCCCCTCTAAACCGGGCGTCCAATTAAGTATAAATTTCAGTCTTGTATACAGGTGGCAGCTTAATGCAGGGTGAACGTTAATTCTTATTGAATGATGCAATCAGGGTGTAAGTATGGACCCTAAGAAGACCCCGAGTTACTCATCAGCACACTTGGATCCAAACTATTCACCCCATAGATTGTAGTCATTACAGTTTTACACTAAGACATCAGTTATTTGAAAGGAGGATGGAGTTTTTGCAATTACAGAAACAAACTCTAAACCGGACGTTAAATCTAGTACAATTACCGGTCATAGAGATAGGTGGCAGCTAAATGTGGGGTGAAAGTCTTGCAGAAAGCTCCTACAGGAGCTTTCTGCATGACTTTCACCCTGCATTGATCAGCCACCTGCCTAAAAGTATCTAAATTCTTCTCTACTAGAATTCTTCCAGTTTAAAGGGGTTTACTGTACACGGTAAGTTCCCTCTTAAGCGACCACCAAACGAAAATCTAATACCGGGTCTTACAGGCAGGTGGTGTATTAACGCAAAATAAAAGTTACGCAGAAAGTTTTCTGCAATTACTTTCGTCCTGTTTTATGCAACCACCTGCTTTTAAATATATCTGGGTTCATTTAAGAAGTGGCAATACTCTGTATTACAAAAGAAATTGAGACTAAATACAGTAGAAATCTGTATAGAGATTGAGACTAAATACAGTAGAAATCTGTATCTGTATAGAGATTGAGACTAAATACAGTAGAAATCTGTATAGAGATTTAGTCTATAGAGATTGAGACTAAATACAGTAGAAATCTGTATAGAGATTGAGACTAAATACAGTAGAAATCTGTATAGAGATTGAGACTAAATACAGTAGAAATCTGTATAGAGATTGAGACTAAATACAGTAGAAATCTGTATAGAGATTGAGACTAAATACAGTAGAAATCTGTATAGAGATTTAGACTAAATACAGTAGAAATCTGTATAGAGATTGAGACTAAATACAGTAGAAATCTGTATAGTGTAACCCTGCAGTAAACCCCCTCTAATGTCAACACCAAAGAGAGGTCTAATACTGGGTCGTACAGGCAGGTAGTGATCCTACAGGCGCTTTATGTATTACTTTCGTCCTGCATTAAGTAACCACCTGTTTTAACCCTTTCCATCACGTAAACGTGTTTCAAACAGAGTAGACCCAGATCAGACGGATTCTATAGTAGCCGTCTGATTAGAGTCTGCTCTATTTGCTAATGGAATTTGATAGCTCCGTTTCTATATTTTCTAAAATGTGAAAAGTGGAACATGGTAGCCATTTTAGATAAAAAGAAACATCCACTAGCAAACAGAGCAGACCCTGACCAGAAGGCTCCTACAGGAACCTGGGTCTGATCTGGGTCTTCTCTGTTTGCAAATGCGTTTAAAGGCGTTTATATGAAGGAAATCTTTAAATACAAATCAATACTAATAAACCCTTCTCTTCATAGATACACATTTTAACGCCTTTGCAAGCATAGTAGACCCAGATCAGACAGATTATGTAGGAACCATCTAATCCGGATCAGCTGCGTTTGCTTATAAATAGATCTGTTTTGCAGTTTCTACCATGGTAAAAACATCGTCTTGTTCAAAATTATGGAACCAATCAGCTGTTTAGTATTCATATATTCATTATTTCTTTTATGACTAATCATGGCAGATGTTGCTGTGTTTGCAGTATAACTAGGCATTTCTTTGTACGGTTGCGGTGGTCTAGTGGTAAAGCGCTTGACTATCAGTCCGGAGGTCCGGGGTTCAAATCCCGGTCCCTCCCGGAAATTTCAGAGACGCTTTTCCGTGTCTCCCACCCGCACATCCACTCCACTCTCCACTCATCCTCTCCACTCGCCGGTACTGCGGCTGCATGATTGCGCCATATGTTAGCAGTGCTCAATATTGTAGGCCAATGACTCAATGACCAGGGGAGTAAATGTACAGTCGGCTGAGCGGTCATTCGGACTGAAAGTAGACTATAACTAGGTACTTTACTTTGTACGGTTACACGGTAAACCTCTATAAAGCGACCGCCACAAAGAGGTCTAATTATGTATCTTAAATGCAGGTGATAGCTTAATGCAGGACAAAAGTTATGCAGAAAGCTCCTGTAGGAGCTTTCTGCATTACTTTTGTCCTGCATTAAGCTATCACATGCTGTTAGAGACACACATGTTTATTTAGAAAGTTGTCTCTTTAGAGAGGCTTTAATGCACATGTACATCTATATGATCATTGGTTTATTTATCTCGGTGATAACACGTGTAACAAACACATCATATCTGTATACACTTTCTGCTCTTGACAGATAACTATCCATTTCCGGATTTGACAATTACTGATTTTTTTCCTGCTGTTCAAAAAAGATATCTGCTCCAGAACCTAATCTACTGCAGATGTTACTTACTTCAGATTGGTTCATTCATGCCTTGAGAAACTACTAGTCTATTGTTGAACAGTTTGGATCCTGATCAAATGCCATGTAACTCGATATTTGATCTGGATCCAATATCTTTTTTTATAAATGCAAACCATGTCTCGATTAGCAGTATCATACTACATCTTTTACTTTTAAGGTCTTTGCAAACAGAGTAGACCCAGATCAGACGGAATATACAGAAACCGTTTGATCAGTCTGTTGTGTTTACAAGTTATACAATGATATAGATCTGACTACAGTTTCTATCATGGTATCATTTCTATCATCTGTCTGCGTTCATCTATCAGTATAAACATTCAGCTGATAATACTAATGACATCATGATTTCTTACATGAAAATTCGTGAAGCAAAAGGTTAACCCATTTCCTCATTGACGCCACTGTAAAGTCACTTTTAAAAAAACCAACTTTGTGATAAATAGAGCATTTGCCATGTTTGTTCCATTTATCACAATAGTTTCCAAACGGCACAATTGTAAGACGTCCGTTTCTCTAGTAAATGTTCCTTTTCGGTAGATTTATTCAGAGAGAATGGGTCTAAAATAGCAGGAAGGAGATACTATTTTATCACAACAGTGTAAAAGTCAATGCATGTGCATACTTTTGTTGTTAAACAATACTCTATTGTGTATTGTGTATGACGTGTAGGGCAGATAATCTATACAGTAACCCCCCTCTAAACTGCGCGTTAACCCATTACCTCATAGTCTATTTTTAGATACAACCTCTTTGAATTAATCTACCGAAAAGGAGCATTAATTAGAAAAAAGGAAACTTTTATAATTTTGTAGTTTGAAACCATTGTGATAAATAGAGCATTTGCTCCTATAGGAGCAAATGCTCTATTTATCACAATGGTTTCACAAAGTGACTTTTACAGAGTCGTCAAAAGTCGTCAATATGAGGGAAAGGGGGTTAAATTCAGTATAAATATCTTGGAAACAGATGGCTGCTTAATGCAGGGTGAACGTCATGCAGAAAGCTCCTAGAGGAGATTTCTGTATGACTTTCATCCTGCATTAAGCAGTCACTTGCCTAAAAAGTAACTTAATTCTTCTCTACTGGAATTCTGGTTTAGAGGGGTCTGTAAACGCAGGTGGTTGGTTGCTTAATGCAGCTCAAACGTACATTGTAATGCAAAAAACTTATATGTAACTGTAACAGGAACCGTCTGATCTGGGTCTACTCTGTTTATAAAGGCGTGAAACTGTGTATTTATGGAATAAACATATGTGTTTGTCGTGTGCTACCCGCTACCAACCCATCTGCTACCCCTAAAAATGATCTAAAAAGTCTGATTTTTTTTCTTCACATCAATGTAATATAGCTCACTTTGAAATATTCTGTTATGGTATTTTGACGTTTTGACATTTTTAAATTATTTTGACCAATATCTTTCTGTGAGATTGCAAGGGGGGGGGGGGGGGTGGGGGTGGGGGGGGGGGATGGCCGGGTAGTGGGGTAGCACACGACAAACACCTATGGGAGTAAAGGTTCTGTTCTGTTCTGTTCTGTTAATGTAGGAAGAAAGTAATACAGAAGGCTCCTTTGAGAGCTTTTGTATGCATTAAGCTCTCGCATGCATATACGATCAACAATAAGACATATGTTTGGTGATTGCTTCTAATTTGGGGGTATACTGTAGATCTGGATCCAACTAAACCCGTTTCATCGTCATTTTATTTTAATCCATACCCTGCTGTGGAAAAAAATGTGTTAATTAGTTTGAATTTAGAGCAGGTGACTGCTTAAAGCAAGGTGAAAGTAAAATAGAACGCTCCCATAGGAGCGTTGTCTTACTTTCACCTTGCTTTAAGCAGCCACCTGCCTTTAACACAGCTCTTTTTCAACATGTATTACAAACACACTATTTATTTATGTCATAAAACATAAACATATACGCCCCCCCCCCCCCTCCAAAAAAAGTTCTACGCCCCCCTCCCCCTAATCTGAAATCCTGGATCCGCACCTGACTTCTGATTCGATCAAGCTTTTAGAAACTATTGAGCGGATGTCATATACTTTGGATCCTGATGAGAGTCCCCCGGCGTCTCATATGGATATAACCTGTTTGCAAATGAGAGTCATATCATATGGAACCCTTCTTTGAAATATTAAACATGTACTCCTCCTATTTTCGTCAAATTTGCATAACAAAATAAATTCAGAATCGAGATCTGTTATAGGAGTACACATCGGACGTACACAATGTACATGTAGGCAAATATTGCACAGTAGAAACTCTCTTTTGGCGTGTTTACTCTTTCGATGAACACATATCAGCTCTTGTTGCGAGAACTCAAATAATATTCGCAGTGTTGTTTCGAAATAGGAGATCAATCGAACGTGTCTGTTGATTTTCGTGTGATCGACGAAGTTTTCCGTCTATTAAAAGTCGGCGACTTCTAAGTATTTACAAACATTCAGATACTGTTTATATTCTATGGAACGCCATTCTGCCATGCTAAATACAAAATGCGAAATGCTTTTTGCCAATTGTGTAAATTGCTAGGGAATGTTCCAAATGATTGATGTAAATGACAAATACGAAGTGCGACATGCTTATTGCTAAATGCATGTTTATACTACTGGCATTGAACAGCGCCATTTTAAAGTGACTGTACATTTGCTAAATGCATGTTTATTTACAGTAAAGCTTATTGCTTATTGCACTACTAAATTAAAAATGGTGCTGTTCAATGCTAGTAGTGCAAACATGCATTTAGCAATAAGCATTTTGCATTTCGCATTTGCCATTTACATCTATCATTTGGAACATTGTGGTTCTTTTCCTAGCAATTTCTACAATTGGCAAAAAGCATTTCGCATTTAGCAAATACTAGTAGCATGATAGAAAGACGTTCCATAATATTCATCTGAATATTTATATAGCTGTTGAAAATTGGGCTGTTTCTAAAGCATCATTTTAGAATGGTGGTGTTTGGACAGAATATAACTTTTAAGCTGGTTATCATTTTTTCCAAACAACAAAAGTCTTTGAATGTCTTGCCACCGGAAATAATACATGTATATTAACCCTTGTCCTGCTAAATGCGACTTGGTCACATTTGCAAACAGCTTGGATCTAGATAAGTCGCCGAGAAACTGTGCGTCTCATCGGGATCCAAGCTGTTTGAAACTCAAACTATCATTCCCTAAATACATTACGGAGCCGGGGGTAAGTTAAAACAGAGCTCCAGATAAGATGAGTAAATTTAAACATTTTCAAGTATACCTCTTTTATTTCTCCACCAAACCCCACACTGTGACCACTCTTTAGAATCGTCTCGAAGAGGTAACAGTACAGTACAGGGTTTGGTGGAGAAATGGCGAATTTAGTATTTGGGTAGCACCCAAGTCCTTTATCTGTAGCTCTGTTAAAATACAGCATACCAATGTTTAGGCAGACACGTTTTTTTCTGCAGGATAATGGTTTATTCGCATTGTTCTTTACCAGAGACAATTGGCGGAAGTTAAATAAGATGTACACGCGTGAAAGGGAAAACACAGACAATTGTTGACCCAACACAAAACTCTGAGAGCAATTCGACCTACTAAAGTGATACTCTCTAATTGCAACGTGTTTTAAAAGTGTATCAGAAGTACATTAATCATTTGCTTATATACTGAAAACAGGTATATTGCAAGAAAACAAACCGATCGAATAAATGCTGAAGAAGAGTTTTATGTGTTTGATATGGAAGACCACGTTGTATTAGTATTTATTCGGGGGGGGGGGGTTAATTTTCTATTTATGTATTAAATATACACATAGCTGCATATTTATTCAAAACATTTATTCAAACAGCTGAAAACTGAGAGCTTGTCGATAACTCCGCATGAACTCATATTGGACTCGTGGAGAGTCAAATATGGATTTCAGCCGCACAGTACGGGTTTATATTTGGCGTGATGCAAATGTTTGGCAGCTATTCGTTTACATTTATGATGTGTATAAAGTACTGTTCTGTATTGTATTGTACTGTTCTTATTGTACCGTACTGTACTGTATAAAAGGATTAATCTAGATGCCTTAACCATTTCCCTCATATAAACGTGGTTTCACACATTTGCAAACAGAGTAGACTCAGATCAGACGGTTCCTATAGGGACCGCCTGGTCAGGGTCTTGCCTGTTTGCTAATGGAATTGGAAGAACTTTAGTTTCTGAAACAGCTACAATGGTTTTAATCAAAATCAGTTACATACGACTACCTATGATACGATAGATAGCGACCTTAGATAGTGGCCTTTAGATAGCGACCTAGATAGTGACCTTAGATAGTGACCTTAGATAGCGACCTTAGATAGTGACATTAGATAGTGACCTAGGATAGCCACCTTAGATAATGAACTTAGATAGGGACCTTAGATAGTGACCTTAGATAGCGACCTTAGATAGCGACCGCGATGGAAACTCTTTCGGCGCCACATTCTTATCGTAACCGTCACGTCCAATTTTGTTAAAACAGTTCGCTAGAATTAAGAATTGAGATTAACACAAATTCAAATTTCAAATGAATAAACTGCAGACATATAACTAGAGCTTGAAACAAACAGTGAAGTTCCTGATTAGATGCCGCCTTGAAAAGATGCCATCTGATCTGGGACTAGAATCTGTGGTGAATTTTGGAGACACTGGCACTGAAAGAGTTTACGAATGGAAATGTGGTACACTTATCATACAGTTTTGTGATTCAACGCTTTTATGGTTTTATCCATAATATATCTATCAAGTTAATTCCATTCCTGTATTTACATATAAAGCGAGGAATATTATTGACATGGCAAAATGTAGAGACATGTAAGCAAAAAGAGCAGTCAGTGATCAGAAACTTTCGACAGGAGTTGCCTGGTCTGAGTCTACTTGGTTTGCAAAGGCGTACCATGCGAGATAGTTAAAGGAATGGTTTACGTGTGAGCGGATCATTTTCGGGAAATATTTACAGCTTTGGTCTATGGCTCATATTTTGGCACACTTGTAATCACAATGTCAAGTATGAAAGGTTTTTAATGACCTATGTCAACACACGTAGTATAGCAGGCTCTCTTTTGTCTTATAACCCTGTCACACTATAGAGTATGAGAGGAACGCATGTATTGCGTATGGAAGTTTTCGAAAAACTTCTCATACGCACAACTTTGGAGCGCATGAACCCGAATTTTTTACCACTGTCTTCGATGAACGTATTAGCAGCGCATTTACAGCGTGTATATATATATATATATATATATTACATTCGCCCTGCAACGTCCTTATATAACCTTATTCTAAAAAGAAAGTTGCATTTTCCCATGAACGTTCATTTCAATACCGGTTTGAGTCGGTTCTCCTTTTCCCAGAATTCCGCTGTGTAAGCCCTGAACATTTGAAATGTGGCATCTTCTTACTGAGAATTATCGCTTGAATACATAATATTGCCAACTTTAACAGTCGTGGCGTATCAAAATATATTATCAAGTAATGAGTGAAGCATAAATAAGTCAATGTCCTTACCGTTAACAAAGAAAAATCCGAGAATAAAATCCAACGTTGTGACCCGCTTTCGATCAAGCATGGCGGGTGAGTAAATTGGCTTCGACACCGCGACCTACATTTAAGAAGATGCTTTAATACCAACATTTCGTAAATATATATGATTTGAAATATCTCGATAATCTTTTCTTTAAACATAGCTGGACAATTTACTGATTAAAATCTTGTATTCATTCTATATTTATAATATGTGTTTGGGACTATTTTTCATACCATATATAGAGATCTTACTACGTTAGAAACGAACCTGGCAACGACCTAGATAGCGGCTATTACGTGACCGGTATATAATATTTAAAAACAAAATCCGTTGAAATATAAGAAATACAATGGAATATAATTATAAGAAATAAATGACGTGCTCCCGGTGTTCATGAGGTTATGCAACGCATAGCTTTACGAGCGAAAATTCACGTGAAGCCCTTCGGGCTTCACTAACTTTGCTCGTAAAGCTATGCGTTGCATAACCTCATGAACACCGGAAGCACGTCATTCATTTCTTAAATGTCAGCATCAGTGTAGCGTATATTAGTGTATTTAGTAGCGTATGCGAGCATATGAGTAACGTATGCTTAGCAAATGTGAGCGCATGAGTAGCGTACGAATAGCTAGAGATACGTTGAAAACGTTCGTCATTCGTCAGGCTTACGTTACAATTACGCTATCCAATACTGACCGTCTTCATGCCACCGTAAATGATGCGTATTTGACCTATAAGTAACGTACCTTTACCAACACTCTAGCGTCTTCAACGTGTGCCTAGCGTATGGTGAGCGAATGCGTAACGTATAATTAATACGCTCGTAAACGCTGTTCAAAACTTATTTTCGGTCTTTGCGTATGAGAACGTACACCGACGTATGACAGCGTAACTGAAACGTGTACGACGTATGCCTAACTTACTCCTAGCATATATCTCCGCATGCGAGTGTATGCGCATTTTTTCTCATATGCTCGTATACGTTTGTGGCATACGCTCTAGTGTGACACCCCCTTTAGCCTCATAAGTACATAGGTCCTATATGAAATACTAAAATGGCATCGACAAGAACGGTAAGATAAGAACGTGGAACAAATATGAGTTTCAGATGTCCTCGTGATGATTAGGTGCAAAATCAGATACTTAAATCATCATTTCTCCACCAAACCCTAGGTTGTGACGATTCGAGAGAATGGTCATAACCTAGGGTTTGGTGCAGAAATAAAGACGCTATAGATAGAGGTGCGTATTCAAATACTAAACTCCCCAACTTTTGACCTTTCTTTAGGATTGTCTCTTCGAGGTAACAGGAGAAAAAGCAGCTACTCTTGAATACGGTTAACTTAAGTACTCCATGAATATTCATGTAAGAAATAATGGTATCATGAATAATAATTAGGTTTTTTATAATGGTAAATGGACAAAAGAAATGTTTGCCATGACAGAACTATTATAGAATCATATATATATTATTTCGTAAGCCAACAGAGCAGGCCTTGTTTAGACGGTGTCCGGAACAGCCGTCTGGTCTATCTCTACTCAGTTTGCAAAGGCGCTAAAGGAGTATTTACTGAGTAAAGCGATAATGTACAAATTAATGTTGTGCCTCTGACAAGAGTTTACCATATCAGTATATTACATAGTGTCACAGTCCGTCACTAAATAGAAGAACTTATTCTCCATGAGATCACTGACAGCATATGCGTTTTCGTCGTCCTCGGTTTCCGTTAGAGGCTCCAGTATGAAGTAAGTGTGCTCCGAACTCTTCTTCTTGATATCCTCCAGGTTGGAGTGTATTTGTGGTATCACTTTGTTTGTTCCCGGTTCTAGTTTGAAGTATATGCAATTCGGGTCATCGTCTTCCAAGTCCTCTGTCACTATTTTGACCATGAGGCGCTTATTGGAGCCGGGTTCCAAAATGGCGTAATTGTGAGGAGCAGATGTCCGGTCGGCAGTACCTGTGTCTTCCTGCGAACCACTACTGCAGTTGGAATACGTGTGAGAACCTCTCTCTTTAATTACGCACTCTTCGTATCGTAAATCAGGTGTGTTCTGCTGGACACTTGGTTGAAATGTATGCGTTTTACCCTGCAAGACAAAACGAGTTAAAACCTTTCCCTATAAAATTTCCCTTTTATGGCATATTTGCAAACAGAGAAGACCCGGATCAGACGACTCTTGTAAGAGCCGCATGGTCAGTGTATGCTCTGTTTGCTTATAAAATTATATAGAACTGATTCTAATTTCTAACAAGCCGAAATATTCTATGTTCACATATCATTATAAAATCATCTAAGTAATATTTATGATGTTATGAATCATTTTATGAATATTCATGAGGTGATGTCTTAACCCTTTCCCTGTTCTATAATTATTGCAAATTTCAATACCTACGTAATATTCATTAACAAAATAATTATAAAGAAATATGGAAGTTGGAAGATTGTAGACATTTTGGAAAGCAAAGAAACAGAGCTATCAAATTCTATTAGCAAACAGAGCAGATCCTGATCAGACGGCTCCTCTAGGAGCCGTCTGATCTGGGTCTACTCTGTTTGCAAATGCGTGAAAACACGTTTATATGAGGGAAAGGGTTAACCAATTACCTCGTGATTATTTAGAATTAGAGTACAATAGAACCTGTCCTATAGAGCTTTCTGTATTACTTACGACCTGCATTAAGCTACCACCTGCCTTACAGGCTTATAATTGACCTCTATTTGATGGCCGCTTAATACATGTTCTACTGTGATTATTGAGTAGCACAAGGAACGGTTTAATTGTTAAATGACATAAAGAACAACATACTATTTTACCATGGCAGAAACTGTAGAGTCACATCTATACTTTATTATAAGCAAACAGAGCACACCCTGGCCATAAGCCTCCTACATGCGTCGTCTGATCTGAGTCTTTTCTGTTTGCATATGTGTGAAATGGTATTTCTATTAAGTTATAGGATTGATTGCTTTACACTGTATTAGATAAATAAGGATAAAATATTTAAGGAACACTTCGGAGTGTTTGATTCTGAAACCAACGACATGACAGTGTACTATACATACATGTCAACTATGTTAAAAATTCTAACTTTAAGATTTCGAAATAATTCGTGTATGTTATGGTAATATCTTCATAAATAACGCGTTTGTTAAAATATCCAAATAACACTGAATCAATATTGTTTAAACAATTTATGGAGATTTCACTGGACAACTAATATCGTAAAACGCATTTATGGAATAATGATAACGGTTTACATTGCCATTCGCGTTTTCTTGTTCTAGAACAAAATCTTATTGCAATATTGCGAACATATGGAACGCTATTCTGCCATGCCAATTGCTAGATACAAAATGCGAAATGCTTTTTGCCAATTGTGTAAATTGCTAGGGAATTTTCCAAATGAAAGATGTAAATGACAATGCGAAGTGCGAAATGCTTATTGCTAAATGCATGTTTGCATTACTGGTACTGAACAGCGCAAAATTTAAAGTGACTGTACATTTGCTAAATGCATGTTTATTTACATTAAAGGTTATTGCTTATTGCACTACTAAATAAAAATGTCACTGTTCAATGCTAGTAGTGCAAACATGCATTTAGCAATAAGCATTTTGCATTTCGCATTTGTCATTTACATCTATCATTTGGAACATCCCGGTTCTTTCCCTAGCAATTTCAACAATTGGCAAAAAGCATTTCGCATTTAACATTTAGCAAATAGCATGGCAGAAAGGCGTTCCATACGAACATACTCAGGAAACCTATCGGGCAACATTATCTAATGCAAATATTCGAGGAGGGCAACATTATTTAATGCAAATGTTCGTGGAGGGCAACATTATCTAATGCAAATATTTGGGGAGGGCAACATTATTTAATGCAAATGTTCGTGGAGGACAACATTATTTAATACAAATGTTCGTGGAGGGAAACATTATCTCTTACACTTTTTATGGGTTTTTTAGAGGGGGATTAAGAATTCCGATTTATTCTTTAAGAACGATCCAGTAGATTGGAAATATGAACGCCCATTATGGAACCAAATAATGTGTTATGATAGCACTGTTAGACCACATTCGTAACGAATCACATTCGTAACACGTGTTGCGAATGTGATCACATTCGTAACACTTGTTACAAATGTGATCCGGAAATCCAACACATATGTAACACCTTTTGTGACAAATGTGATCGATGCCGATTTTTGATGTGACATACAATCACATTTGTAACACGTCAAATTTCACACAGAAAAGGAAGCTAAAAAGTGCATGCGCATCATCTCTCATCGCAAAAATGAACCATTGTTCAAATTTTAACGACAAACTAAGTATTAACAAAAGAATTGACGAAGGTTTTCTTTCCTAAAGGTATATCATTAGATTTATAGTTGCTAAAATATTTGGCATAGTGTATCAATTACTCAATTTTTAAAAGCAAATAAAGGAACTAAGAAGTAATAATTATTTAATCATAGGCACACATTAACAGCATTGCCTAGGTGCATGTACACGTATATGACAAGTTATATGAAAAATGGAAACTCTTCAATACATTTAAGGCAAGTATCCTAAAACATATTACAAGCATGTACATTATATCTTTAAAATGTGCTGTTAAGTTTGTGAAAAGTTGAGAAATGGCCCTCAAGGAAATATAGTAACATATACAATGATAATCCTATTACTATTAACTAATTGAACATTGTCATTCAGGAACTCAACCTGTTACATATGTGATTCTAATGTAAACCCCCATGTCGGACACTCACATTTGTAACACATTTTACCTGTTACGAATGTGATCACATTCGTAAAATATCTGTTACAAATGTGATCAGTTACGAATGTGGTCTAACATAGCTGTATCAACAAGAAAAAGGTAGATGAACAGATAACAAAAGTACGAAAATGAGTCATGCAGGAAACACCACATACAGAATAAACAGCCGCCCGATGAGCAACACAAGGAAACAGCAAATGTACATAACTATAAAAAACATCAAGAGACGCACAAAGACAAAACAGACATACACTCATATTTGTGGCACTTAGTTTTGTCACCGTAGATTCAAATTCAGTACATTTCGCTCTTCCGTACCTTTACATTTTCTCTCATGTTAACGCCTCTTCACGCCTTTGCAAACAGAGTAGACTCAGATAAGACGGCTCCTGTAGGAGCTGTCTGATCAGGGCCTTCTCTGTTTGCTTATGAAATTGTACGTATAGATCTGGGCATACAGGTTTTTATGTAAGAAAACCCAGTATCATAGGCAGCGCCACACACAAAAGGACTCGGCACCCAAACACCACCAAACAGCCGAAAATCCCTTAAATGTTGCCTTATACAAAATAAGGTTAATGAATATTCATGAAAGGATCAAACCATGTCTAAATGCTCATGAAGGAAAGGGTTGATATTCTGCATGCCATAGATGATTATTTGTATGAGCATATATACAGTACAACTCTCTGTAGCACTAGTCTGATCATGATCTGTTCTGTTTGCCTATGAACTAACATATACCTGATTACATGTATCCAGTTTCTGCCATTGTCAAACATTCCTGTATTCTTATGTTACTATTAACCCTTCGCTTGCTATTCACGTCAATATACCTACCTGTAAATAGTGAAGACCCAGATGAGACAGCCCCTGCAGGAGCTGTCTCATCAGGGTCTGCACTATTTACAAGTTGATTGTGCAACCAGTGCACTCCACAGCAGTGATATTGCACAGCGAAATACGTGTACACAGTGAAGATATATGTAATTATACAACAGGGCATGGGTCATGAAGGAGAAATGTATTTTAAAATTCAGTAAGGGAATGGTTAAACTCAATATTATCAATATTCATGGTGTCATTATTTCTTACATGAATATTCATGGAATAAAGTGTTGTTTAGCGGCCGGTAAAGTTTCCCTGTACACTATTCCCAGTGTTATATTTCCTGGTGTATCGGGATCACTAGTTTCGATGTTATTAGTTTTGAAAATTGAATACCGCTATCTATACGTCGGTGCTATAGGGATGTGAGTAGTGTTGAACTTTTAATTAGTACTCATGAACATACTCAATAAAACCGAGGCTGAAATGTTCTCTTTTCGCATTGCTACTTTTGCTTTCGAAGGATCTTACACTTTCAGAATACAGTTGAACTTCGATAACTCGAACTTCAAGGGACCATATCAATTAGTTTGAGATAACAGAAGTTCGAGTCGTCCGATTTCTAATCTGAATAATTTCTCAAGGCCACAGCTTAATACAGGTCTAAAGTAATGCTGAAAGCTCCTGTTTCAGCATTACTTTAGACCTGTATTAAGCTGTCATATGTGTTTCCAGATATATGTAGCGATAGCTTTTAGAGCAAGTCTGAATTGTAAGTTTTGGAAGGACTGAAATTTGTGTTCGAGTTATCCGAGTTCGAGATATCAAAGTTTAACTGTATAAGCTACAGCGTGTCATTTATAACCAGAATTAGACCCTTGTTTGATGGTCGCCCTAGAGAGGTTACCAGTACTATATAACACAGAAGTTTCATGTTAACGTCCTCATCCTACGGTGAGGTATCGGGTTAAGTTTCTTATCTTAACGACAGTAACCCTGAACCCTGGTTAGATTACTTAACCAATTACCGCATGCATGTTAAGAATTAATGACATCAGGAATATAATTAACTGAATTTTTATAGTGGCATAAGATGACAGGGTTTTTTGGACATGGCTGAAACTGAAAAGTCAGCTCTATATTTGCCCATAAGCAAACAACGAGACTTAAACAGTCAGCTCCTAAAGGAACCTACTCTATTTGCAAAGGCGTGAAAAGACTCTCCATCAGAGAAAATATTGTTTTTAATGAAATCATATTCCCTTGAAATATCACCTTAACAACACAGACGAACAACTTTCCATACTGATCAATATTAAAAACACTAATTAAAAACCAACATACCATGTCTATTTCAGAATAGTCATAGTTTTGATTGGTGACGGGATGGATCTCTGCTACGAACTCTACAGCTGGTCGGTATGTAGGGTCGTCATCTGGGTCCGACCGGAATATCCGCGAACAGGAGCACGTACACGAGCAGCTTTGCATTAGTGCCGTGGAAGCGGTAGACAAACATCTAGACAAACAATACATGTACAAATTATCTCCCTAGTGTGTTAATACTTATCCAAAGGCGTTATATAATAAAATGCGACGTCACCGGTATGTAAGATTCCCTTTGAAAATATTTCATCATTTCTCATTAGTAGCTACCAGAAAGAAGCGTCAGCTTCGCTTCCGAATAGGGATTTTAGTGAAATCGAGCACTTGTTCGTCAACTATATCGTTTCCGAGTAAACAAAAAACACCGTTTTCTGAAGGTATTTGCCCCTCGTACTCGCTAAGACGGAGACAAAGTATGGGGTATTTGGTACCAGCGTGTAGATAAAACATTTTTCTTTCTATATAATCTTTGTTTTGTGGGAAAATTCCCCTCCGGTCGAAAATAATTGCAGTTGAAGCGGAGCACCCGTGGATCGGATGGCCCGAGAGTTATTTGCCTTTCTCTTATATAGAATATACGAAATTTCAGCTTTGTCTCAAAACGCCCCAAGCATTATTTTTTCGGCCCCAAATGTTACAAAACGTCAATTTAGGGACATTTTAACTTATTTTAGACATATTTCATGAGCCGAACGCCTGTGTACTTATCGACACTAGTCGCTAATAGTTGCAAGAATTACAAAACAAGAATATTAACGATTTGAAACAATGTCCCACACATACATGTATATACTGTAGACGGTGCCTTGAATA